>JAJOOD010000473.1:0-60769 GCA_029582525.1 Solanum tacnaense
CTAGTGTTTTTTGAGTCTAGGTTTCAATTTTTGTTCAATTTGGAGTTGTAGAAGTGAAGTTACCATTGAAGGGTTTCAAGCTTTTCAAACTTTTCAAACTTTGAAAGTGGGTCTTTTGATTGAGGCGAAATTGGAGGTTAATAATTAGTGGGCTTTGTTGTCATAGTTGAAGGGAAAATAATCCTAAATTTTGAGCCAATTTCAAGTTGATTTGAGTGTATTGGGGTTTAGTGTGTGTTCTTGGTGTTCTATGTGTTCTTTGTGTCTTCAAATTGTTCTTGAAGAAGAAGAAAGAACAAAGTACATTTGATCCAACTTTTCAAGTCAAAGTTGGTCAAAGGTGGTTCTTTGGGGTCCATTAGTGGAATTTTCAAAGAAAAAAAAATTCAAAATTTTAAAAAAAATAATAATAAAAAAAATTCCACGTGGACTGACACGTTAGTAGCCAGCACAGCAGGCAACCTGCCAGCGACGCCCAGTCGCACCTGACGCGCGTGTACGTCAGTTTCAGAGACCAAAACCTGTAGGTTTTTCTAAAGACCCCAAAAATATTCCAAGTATGGAAGTTTTTTGGACCTAGAAATTTTTCTAAGTGTCCAAACTTCGTGATTCTTTTTCTACCATTTTTCCCTTAAATTCCTCAATTAATTAACATCTTTAATTACTTGTTAACTAGTTTTAATCATCAAATCATCCAATCAAAGTCTTACAAGTGATGGACTTCTTTGAGGCATAATTTTTTCTAAGTATCCAAATTCACTTCTTCTTCTTCTAAACTCATTTTTTCTTCTAATTTTCAACTATTTAACAATTAATTAACATCTTTGATTACTTGTTAACTAGTTTTAATCATCAAATCATTTCTTTGATCATTCAAATTAAGTAACAAGAAGTAATTCTTCTACTTTTGTTACTTGGTTTATTTTGAGTCCGAATCTTTTGGTGCTTCTTTATTCTGTTTTTCTCATCTTAATTCGTTGATAACCTTCTTGATTCAAGTCCATTAGTTTTTTTTTTTTGGGTCGTCCTTCTTTCAAGAGTCACAAGAATCCACTCCATCACAAAGGATAGGTGATCTTGAGTTGATTGAATGGAGCTAGTTCACTATCAATTTTGAGACGACGCCATAGAAGGTGAGTTGAGAGTTAAATACGAGTGACGTGAGACTTTTTCTACTAACCTCGTTTGTTGAGTTTTGTAGGTATCATGTCTAATACAAGTCCAATTGGGGAGGGTTCGGAGAACATCATGGAGGTTCTCGCTAACATCTCTAAGCAAGTAACGGAAATGAATGGAAGAATGGGAGGTATGGAGGAAAGGTTGGTACGGGTGGAAAATGAGAATAGAAGGAAAGCAATTCAACCCGAATATGATGAGATAAGGAGGGCATCGGTGCATTCCACCACCCTTGCTTCGGGATAAGCTAATAATCTATGTTCTCAGACAAAGCCAAACCCGAAACTACCAACGCCCTACTTTCCAAACTCCCAACCCTCCAAACCACCTAAGACAGCCTACGCCACATCCAAATCCACAAATCTATCACCCGCCACAGGAAAATCTTCCTTTTGTGGCAAACCAAGTCCAATACCAAACACCATTTCGAAATGCTTCAAATGCATCTTTTTATGAACCCTACACATCACATCCACAAAATGCACCAAAAATGCCCTACCAAGACTACCAATACCAAAATCCTCTCTATGATGAAATTCATGAGGAGTTCAATAATGATGAGATTTGGGAGCATGGGGGTAGGGATGGAAATGGAGTACAAAGGGGAGGAGTACGACCTCGGGACTTGGGGTGGGACCAAGGCATGAGAGATCAAGAATATGGAAATAGAGGAGATAGGATGGGATATAGAGGAGATAGGATGGGATATAGAGGCGATAGGATGGTAAATAGGGGAAATAGGTTTAGGGAGAGGAATGATCATCAAGATAGGGGCTTGAACACTATCAAGGTCACACTTCCAAGGTTCAAAGGAAGTAGTGACCCCGATGAGTTCTTGGAATGGAAAATTCAAAGTGAGCGAATTTTTCTCACAAATAATATCTCAGAAACTTTGAAGGCGAAGTATGCTCTCACGCAATTTGAGGGGTACGCATCAACTTGGTGGGAGTCCAAGAGGAGGGAAAGGGAGAGCCATCATGACTACGAGTTACCTACTTGGCAAGAGTTGATTGCACTTATGGAGTTGAGATACTTGACTCCAAACTACTACCAAGAGGTGCTCAAGAAGGTGTACACGTTGAGGCAAGGTACCAAAAGTGTGGAAGAATATTATGATGAGTTTGAGAACTTGCGGATGAAGTCTAAAATTGAAGAGAATATGGAGTGTACGGTAATACGATTCGTGGCAAACTTGAGGTATGATATCTTGAAGCCCTTGAAGCTTAAGCACTATGAGACTCTTGAAGCGTCTTTCCATGATGCCTTAAAGGTAGAAGCATATTTGAAAGAAGAAAAATCATATAAGGCCAAAAGTTCTTTAACTTCCACATGGAGCAAAGGTAGAGATAATTGGAAGACGACATCCTCTAGGGAGCAACCTAAAGGTGGACGTCAAGCTGCCCAAGTCAAGCTTGATTACAAATCCAAGGCAAGTGAGCAACCACAAGGAGGTAACTATGTTAAACCTAACTTTCCTCGACCCTCTACAATTCAATGCTTTAGATGTCAAGGGAGGGGACATGTTGCTAGTGAGTGTCCAAATTGGAGAACAATTGTTGCTCTTCGTGATAGATATAAGACTGAAGATGAAGATGAGGGTGAAGAAAAAAATGAGGGAGAGGGAGACAGAGGTGAAGGAGAGGAAGGTGCTTCAGGGGATGAAGAAGAAAGGTTGGATGAGAGGGTGATTTTTTCTTGCTTCATGTAGAAGGGAAAGTCTTTGCTTGATGATGATGAAGACTTGAACAGGAATGACAATCTTTCATGTGTTGTGAGAAGAATTATGGAAGCCCTTGCAAAAGAAGAACTTGACCAAAGGGAGAATATATTTCATGCTAGGTGCAAAATCCAAGATAAAGTGTGTTCTTTAATCATTGATAGCGGAAGTTGAACCAATGTGGTGAGTAGTTCCTTGGTGGAGCGTATGAAAATACAAACCAGCAAGCATCCCAATCCTTATAAGCTATAATGGCTCAATGAGAGTGGAGATATGAAGGTCCTCAAACAAGCAAGTATTTTGTTTAGTGTGGGAAAGTACAATGAAGAATTGGTTTGTGATGTGGTTCCCCTGTTGGCATGTCACCTACTGTTGGGGAGACCTTGGCAATTTGATAGAGATGTTGTACACCAAGGGAGATCCAACAAATACACTTTTGTGATTGAAGGTAAAAAGTATGTGCTTGCACCTCTCACTCCATATCAAGTGAGTGAGGACTATTGGGCTATGAAGGAGCTTCGAGAGAGAATAAAAGACGAGGCGGCAAAACGTGAAGGTGAAAGTTCCACCATCGTTCCAAAGGAGGGGAGTGTCTTGGTTAAACATGATAAGAACATGTGCATGATAGCAAAGCCAAGCAAGTGTTTAAAGGGTGTGGATGAGGAATGCTTTCTAGTGTGCCTTGTCAACACCAACCTTTTGTTACATGCTAACCAAGATACTAGCACTTTGCCTAGTATTATTTCTTCTTTTGCAGGGCTATGATGAGCTATTTCCATATGAGATGCCCGCTGGATTACCACCCTTGAGGGGAATCGAGCACCAAATAGATTTTATATCGGGTTCATAAATCCCCAATCGTCCAGCTTATAAGAGTAACCCGGCAGAAACCAAAGAGCTATCAAGGCAAGTGGAAGAGCTTCTTGAGAAGGGGTTGATCAAAGAAATCCTAAGTCCTTGTGCCATACCGGTAATTCTTGTTCCCAAAAAGGATGGCACTTGGAGAATGTGTATTGATTGTACAGCCGTAAATAAGATCACAGTGAAGTATCGCCATCCCATTCCTCGATTTGATGATATGCATGATGAGCTATGTGGTTCTATTATTTTCTCCAAGATTGACCTTCGAAGTGGGTATCATCAAATTCGTATGACACCGGGTGATGAGTGGAAGACGGCCTTCAAGACAAAGTTTGGGCTGTATGAATGGCTTGTGATGCCATTTGGATTGACGAATGCCCCAAGCACTTTCATGAGATTGATGAACCATGTTCTCAAACCTTTCATCAACAAGTTTGTGGTGGTGTATTTTCATGACATACTTGTGTATAGTAAAACAATGGAGGAACATGTATCCCATTTGAAACAAGTGTTTGATGTCCTACTACGAGAGCGTCTCTTTGCTAATTTCAAGAAATGTTTATTTTGTGTTGATAAAGTTGTGTTTTTGGGTTTTGTGGTTAGTTCAAATGGGATTGAGGTCGATGACGAGAAGGTGGAGTCCATCAAGACTTGGCCGACCCCAACCAGTGCAACTGAGGTAAGAAGTTTTCATGGGTTAGCAAGTTTTTATCGGCAATTTGTGAAGGGCTTTAGTTCAATTGCTGCTCCTTTGACAGAACTGATTAAGAAAGATGTACCTTTCGTATGGGGTGAGGAGCAGGAGAAGTTTTTTCAAGCCTTGAAATTGATGTTGAGTTCTGCACCCTTGCTCCAACTACTCAACTTTGACAAGGCCTTTGAAATTGAATGTGATGCTGCAGGTGTTGGTATAGGTGGTGTGTTGATGCAAGAAGGAAAACCATTAGCTTTCTTTAGTGAAAAGTTAAAGGGAGCTACACTCAAGTACTCAACTTATGACAAGGAATTGTAAGCATTTGTGCGAGTGTTGGCTCATTGGCAACACTACTTGTGGCACAAAAAGTTCGTGATAAGGACCGATCATGAGTCCTTGAAGCATCTCAAGGGGCAATCCAAGTTGAACTAGCGACATGCTAAGTGGGTTGAATTCATTCAAACCTTTCCATATGTGATCAACTACAAGCAAGGCAAGGAGAATGTGGTAGCGGATGCTCTATCAAGAAGGTTTGTATTGGTCAATACCTTGGTTTCTAGAATGATGGGGTTTGAAAGCTTAAAGGGATTCTATTCTATGCATTCTGACTTCAAAGATACCTTTGATAATCTTAGTCAAGGGAAGCGAGCTGATAGATACCAATTGGTTGATGGTTTCTTGTTCAAAGATGGCCGAGCATGTGTGCCCATGAGCTCATGGAGAGAGTTATTTTTCAAGGAGGCTCGTAGTGGTGGTTTGATGGGACACTTTGGAGTACCAAAAACACTTGATATTCTTAAGGAGCAGTTCTTTTGGCCCAAGATGAAGCATGATGTGGAGAGGATTTGTGGACAATGTCTAGAATGCAAGCAATACAAATCCACGACTAGGCCCCAAGGTAAGTATACTCTTCTTCCTACACCAAATGGTCCGTGGATGGATATTTCTATGGACTTTGTGTTGGGACTTCCTAGGACTAAAAGAGGACATGATAGTATATTTGTGGTAGTGGATAGATTTTCTAAAATGGCTCATTTTATTCCATGCCATAAATGTGATGATGCATCCCATGTAGCATCTTTGTTTGTTATCAATGTGCTTAAATTGCATGGAGTCCCTCAAACCATTTTTAGTGATAGGGACTCCAAGTTTATTAGTCATTTTTGGAAGAGTCTATGGGGTACACTTGGTACCAAACTTATGTTCTCTACTTCTTGCCATCCTCAAACGGCTGCACAAACAGAAGTAGTCAACCGGACTCTTGGAAGCATGCTTCTATGCATGATTAGAGGAACCCTAACTACTTGGGAAGACCGTTTACCCTTGATTGAATTTGCATATAATCGGTCTTTCCACACCTCTATTGGAATGTCTCCATTTGAGGCATGTTATGGTTTTAAACCTTTGTTTCCATTAACCATGATTCCTTTGTCTAGAGATATTGTTGTGAGCCTAGATTCCAAGAAAAGGGCAAAGGAGATGATGAACATTCATGCCAAGGTCAAAGAGGCCATTGAAAAGAACAATTCAAAGGTGGCCATTCGAAAGAATCGAGGGAGAAAGGAAGTGATCTTCAATCCAGATGATTGGGTGTCGGTGCATTTTCGAAAGGAGAGGTTTCCACAAGTACGAAAAGGGAAGCTAAGCCTAAGAGGGGTTGGACCCTTGAAAGTACTCAAGAGAATCAATGACAATGCTTACATGATTGACCTACCAAGCGAGTATAATGTTCATAATGTTTTCAATATTAGTGATTTATTTCCTTGTGTTGTAGGTGATCCTTTGGATTAGAGGACGAATCATTTTCAAGAAGGGGAGGATGATAACATGGGCAGCATGAATGACACTAACATGAGTGGCATATACCCCTCAAGACCATTCACACGGAGTCAAGCAAAGGATCTCCAAGGCCTACAAGCAATGTTCATGAAAAGGGAAGCATTAGAGGACCTTGAAGGTCACCAAAGAAGGACATAGAATGGGTACATCAAAATGAGAAGGAAGAAGGAAAGAGGCCAAATGTGCAAATGGTCATTTCATGAATTCAAGAATTCACAAAAGAAGGTAACCAAACAAGGCCCTTATCTCATTAATGGTAAAATTGTCAAAAAGTGTTTTGTTTATTTTCTTAGTATAAATAGTAGTCTCTTTTATTTTGGGAAGACTTAGACTATATTGAATATTGACCCTCAAATTATAGTATCTTCTTAGTGAGTAATTAGGGTGAACTCTTGGGATTGCTTGTTAACTTCTTGTGTTTGATTAATCAAAGTGTTACTCCTTTGTGATTCTTGGTTTCATTTGATTATTCTTCCTTGGGTTGAATTTAGGTTGTTGAAGTCAATTGGGAGGTGAGGGTTTTAGTCCCTTGTTGCCCATAATATGTATACACCTACTTCACAAAATGCATCTTTACATTTCACTATAATACTCCTTCATAGGCTAATTTTTTTCGCATGTTGCATGTCTTACAAAGCATTAATTTTATAATATTCTTATACATTATTTTATTTTTAATTTCTTTGATATAATGTATATTTCCTAGCTAGTTTTAGATTTGGGAAAATCCCATATATAGATAAAACTTTGCTGAAAAATAAATAGAGTTCTTAGCTTTGCACAAACATGAATCTATTCTCATTCAAGGACGAATGATTCTAAGGGGGAAAGAATGTAACACCTAAGGTGTTTACAATTATTCATTACTCCGTGTTGAAGTCTTAGGAGCTTAAATTTGAGAGATTTATTATAACATTATGCATGATTCGACAACACGATTTTAAATCAAAATATATAAAAAAATGAATTAATTAAAATAATATTTTTAATATTGTCCTTTAAAATATATTAGATATTTATGAAAATAATGTAGTTACGTTATATTGTGGTGTATGTATTATTTAAAGGATTTTATAATTTATTGATATTTTAGCAGGGATTGTAAATGAAGTTATGTTGGAAAAAAAATATTATTATATGAGAAGTTTTATTCAAAATGATTTTATTTTTTTCATTAATTGTAGTATATGAAAAACGTATATTTAGTTTACACTAAATAATGAGATATAAATATATATTGTGATAACACAACCCCACTTCCACGTGGAAGTGGGTAATGGCAGCAAGAATTCTCTATGGTGCCACCTATCATTTTCTATATATTGACACACTTAATTGTACATAAATAATTACTAAACAAAAAGGAAGCATATTTATGTGTTTGACTTGAGCAATTCATGGGAACTCATTTTATTTAGCTTCTACGCTACTATATGAATATGCTTACAGCTTCAACAATCAGTTCAACAATTTACTGGGAACACAAAAATCACTACTCTTCTTTCAACTTTTGTTGAAGAATTATTTTGGGAAATTCTATTTGAAGTCATATTCAATTACCAATATAAAAGTGATTATCTGCAAGTTATTCCAAATTCTCATTTAAGGTATGTTAAGGCAAAAAAAATTCTTTTATATCGCACGATTTTTTTGAATACTATAAATTATCAAATAATTAATTTTTATACTACTTTATTGCTAGGAAGACCCTCTGTGAAGGGCATTGAAATGTCAGCTGTTCATTTTTCTTAATTTTAACGTGTCATTGTTGTGCATGTACTGCTGTAAAATATGATTGATGGATAAAAGTTATGTTCCATAGTGTTCTTATTTCTTATGTCCATTAGCAAGATATTGTCCTAAGAGTGAAACTCAAATGATGGAGATTTATTGTTAAGCCTTCCTTTCTCGTGCGAAGTTCTTACGATAATGGTTTGAAAATCATATTCATACTAAACCTTGTACCCCATTCTTTTGATTGTATACTCATCGAGCAATCATGTTTCTGAAAAGAGTTATACTATATCTTAAAGTCGTTCATAAATTAAGTCAGCCATGTCAGTCTCCTATCAATTCCTAAATGATTAAATTGCTAAGTTGTTCGAGTTTGTTCTAAAATCCTATGAGTTCTATGAGTCGTTAACATGTTATACGGAAGGGATTACGAGATTATGAGAATAAGAGTACCAATGGGCCAAGATTGGGAACATGACTATGGAAACATTATGCATTATGAATTCATGACATGACATGCTATGCAATCTACTCCCGAGATATAATCGGGAGGTAAGGGGCCTATTGTCTATATTTAAGCGTATGAGACACGAATGGCCACAAGTTGGCGAATATGATGCCGGTTCGCTACCGGAAGGCACCACCATTGCTAGCATTTGGTTGGGTATGTCATGCATTTGCATCTATATATATACATATATGTATTCATGACATACGATTACACGAGCATACCATGCATATTTAGTTACTATGAGGTCAGATGTTGATCATGGAGACTATTAGAGTTCCACTTTTAGGTTGAATCTCCACTACCCTTTTTATCACAGTTATATATTATTTCACTTTCAGCCTTACATACTAGTACATTTTCATTCGTACTGACGTCCCATTGCCTGGGGATGCTACATTTCGTGCTGCAGGTTCAGACAAAGGTCTTGATTGGTCTTTGCAATAAGGGGTGTTGTCTCAGCTGAGGATTGGTAAGCTCACCCTATGTTGGGCCTTCTTAGCTTCCATTTATTACCTTGTCAGATTATTATGTATAAGATTTTAGTTGCAGCCTTGTCGGCTTGCTAGTTCGTTATTAATTAAGTTTGTCTTTTCGGTCCTTCTATTATGTCATTTATATTCTTGTGACCTCGTCGGTCCTCTTATCTTGCTTCAGTATTTCATTGTGAAGGCGTTGTCAGCACTTTTTATTTTCTTTCCATTATGTTTTAGTGTCTAGCTTGGTCGAATAAGGTACCGCGTACCCATTGCGCCTCCCCTAGTTTGGGGCGTGACAAACTTGGTATCAGAGCAGTTCGTGTCCCAGGGAGTCCATAAGTCATGTCTAGTAGAGTCTTGCTTATGGGTGTGTTGTGCACCACACTTATAATCAGGAGGCTATGAGACATTTAGAGGTATGTACTAATCTTTCATCATTTAGATCGTGCAATAAGGCCAAGTCTTAGAAAGTTACTTCTAATCCACACTCTATTTAAATGTTGTGTAAATTATGTCTATTAAAGACGGTCATATATTTGACCAAAAGGCCAAATGTTAGCTTTTCAAGGAGGAAATTTTCAATCTATAAGCATAGTCGCAGGGATAACTTTTATAAACTGTATCTTCAAATGTTATCGATTATACACTGACTTATATGAGCCCTTATATAGATTTCTAGTTTAGGAATAGATATTTTCAAATATTTTATGTGCACGTATATGTAAAGATTTATCTTATTATATGTTTTATTCCAAGAGACTAAATGTTATAATGAAAATATCGAGGGGTTAGAAATAATTTACATATTCAGAGTGGTATGGGATATAGTATCACTTATTTGTCACGGGGAACCAAGTTGTTATTTTTTTATATAAAGGAGAATGTTATATGAATGAGCTAGATTAAATATGTATATATGTGCAATGTTGTTCTTAGTTAGACTACGACTCTTCTAAGAGATAATTGAACGATTGCATAATTTATACAGGTAGTAGTTATCTGGTCAATTAAATCAATAAAAGTTTATATGCGCTTCTGATATAATTTACTTGGTTATAAGATTATGTGGGTCACATGTGCGGTTTATTATTTGTTGCTTGGTTCATAAGCTGTTAGTTATATTCTATTTTTCCATTTTCTATTTTATAGATCGTTTACTTTACGGTATTTGAATTGTAATTAATTTTTTCGTGAGAAATGTACTACATCAAACAAATTTTATTACATGTCCCATATCTTATTAAAAAAATTGCTTATATTTTTTAATATCGACCTACATGCTAGATATGTTATAGATTATAAAATCATGACTAAGATGACCCCGTTCAATGTTTTGCAGCTAGTTATAAAATTAAATGTCTATGAAACTAAGTTATCAAAAATTTATATATGAATATGCTATAGTATTATTGTGAAATGATATAAGCTATGTATTTCATAACATAAGGGTATATCTGGTATCGTTTTAGTAGGTTTAGTAGCTTACATGTTAGGTGACCTTTTGGGGTTTTTGGTTTATACATTATTTTGTAATACCTACCTTCTTCTTTTTTGCAATTACATCTTCTATGAATTATTAAGTACATACTACTTATTCTATAAAACAAATATGCATGCATGCTACATGTTACATGAAGTGTTGTTACATATGCACTCTTCTCGGCATGAATTTTGACGCGTAATGTTCCCCATGAAAGCTTAAATAAATATTCATTATCATTATTTTTTTAATATTTTGATTTAAAATTGTGTTGTCGAATCATGCATAATGTTATAATAAATCTCTCAAATTTAAGCTCCTAAGCCAACACGGAGTAATGAATAATCGTAAACACCTTAGGTGTTACATTCTTTCCCCCTTAGAATCATTCATCCTCGAATGAGAATAGATTCATGTTTGTGCAAAGCTAAGAACTCTATTTATTTTTCAGCAAAGTTTTATCTATATATGGGATTTTCCCAAATCTAAAACTAGCTAGGAAATATACATTATATCAAAGAAAGTAAAAATAAAATAATGTATAAGAATATTATAAAATTAATGCTTTGCAAGATGTGCAACATGCGAAAAAAATTACCCTATGAAGGAGTATTATAGTGAAATGTAAAGATGCATTTTGTGTAGTAGGTGAAAGAAATGTATTGGTGGGGGCACATGAAGAAAAACATTGCGGAATTCGTGGCTCAATGTCCAAATTCTCAACAAGTAAAAGTAGAGCACCAAAAGCCCATAGGTTATATGCAGTGTATAGAACTTCCAATTTGGAAGTGGCACATGATCAACATGGATTTTGTCACTGGTTTGCCTCGCTCATTTCGGAAGTTTGACTCCATATGGGTAACAGTTGACAGACTCACCAAATCAGCACACTTCTTGCCGGTGAAGACTACTTATACAGCTAAAGAGTATGCAAGGTTGTATATTAAAGAGCTAGTTCGACTACATGGAGTGCCAATCTCTATAATATCTGATAGAGGAGTTCAATTCACTGCAAATATTTGGAAGTCATTTCAGAAGAGTTTGGGAACACAAGTGAATTTAACTACAACCTTTCACCCCAAACAGACGGTCAGGCAGAGCGTACAATTCAAACACTTGAGGATATGCTGCGAGCTTGTGTATTAGACTTTAAGGATAGCTGGGATAATCATCTACCGCTTATTGAATTCTCTTATAACAATAACTACCATTCAAATATTAAAATGGCACCTTATGAAGCTTTATATGGTAGAAAATGTAGATCCCCAATTGGCTGGTTTGAAACAGGTGAAACTGCCTTATTTGGGCCAGACCTTGTTCATCAATCTATGGAAAAAGTCAAGGTGATACAACACCGGCTAGAATAGCTCAAAGTCGACATAAATCATATGCGGATGTTATAAGGAGAGGACTAGAATTTTCCATAGGGGATTGGGTGTTCTCGAAGGTGTCACCGATGAAAGGGGTAATGAGGTTTGGTGTAACACCCCGACTTTTCAAAACGTCTAAATTAACTCCTATCTTTGGGGAAAGACATGGAGGGTGAGTAATAAATTAAAAATGATGTGTTATGTGATATTTTAAGTGTTCAAGTGTGGTATCTCAAGTTTTGAAGTTACGTAAGTGACAAAATAAAAGTTGGCGAAAGTTACCGTAAATTCCTTTTTAAAGATTTGTCTGAAATTTGAGTCAAATGTCTTGAACGTTTTCTCCCAATCTATTAAGATTTATGGTCCCCGTGAGCTATGAAATCGAAGGTCTATGAGTCTAGTTTCCAACGCATCAAACCGTTCGTTCATACGACTTCAGAATAGAGAGATATTCCCATTTTCGTGGGACTACGCAAGCAGGCACGTGAGGTGGGGCCTTAAGTCGGTGGAATGTTACATATATCTTCTCCTTCGACGTTTTTCTCCATTTTAAGCTAAAAAATAGAGAAATTATCGAAACCCATTTCTAGGATCAAGTGAAATATAGATTTTCTCGACTTATGTCCTTGACGAAAGTTGTTCTACGCGTTGGGATCATCATCGTGGTATAATTTGTTTTATCGATTGTGTAGCAATTATCACACTTTAGTGTTGGGACAGTAAGGGTTTGGATATCTTTGAAGATTTTTAAGCGTATTACGAACTTAAGATCGAGGTAAGACCCTTCTTTCATCGACTCTAACTTTTATAAGCAGCAAATAGAAATTTGCGACGAAAATACATATATTTTATCGTATTGTCATGGTATCTTTTATTTTTGTGTATTGATTATGGTCCTACCTTATTGTAGTATCGAGGGAGTATTGAGTAAAAGTCGTTAGGCCATGTGCATTTAGCGAAAAAGGTATGTTAAGGCTATTCCCTACTTACGGCATGGTTCCTTAAAGCTTAGAAGCAATGTATTTGGGTTATTATCCTTGATATACTTGTAGCCGTGATTGTTGTTTGTTGGCTGCTCGAGTTGATATAATCCTCCCTCGTCGGGATTCTTATTCAGTTAGTAGCGTCCCTATGTTGGACACGACTTAGAAGCTATTTGTATAGGTTGCTTATAACTAAATTGCTCATTTTTAGCGGTTGGATTGTTATTATTGTCGTTGGGGCTATTGTGGTTAGCTGCAGGAATGTGATCTATGCCTAGAAGGGCTATGTTCTGCCTACAGGGCTATAATGATGCCTAACAGGGCTATGAGTTGCCTACGGGGCTAAATTGTGCCTAGAAGGGTTATGAGTTGCCTACAAGGCTATATTGACGCCTAAGAAGGCTATGTGGTTCCTACCGGGCCATGTTGTTGCCTAAAAGGGCTATGAGTTGTCTATAAGATACGTTGATGCCTAAGAGAGGTATGTGCTACCTACGATGCTATATTAATTCCTAAGAGGGCTATGTGATTGCCTACGGGGCTAGGGGACTACTGATTGGGGTATATAGGCTGATTGGCACGTTCCGGGCTTATGGGGGCCTGAGTAAGTGGTCTTGTGTGCTGTTTGTAGCTGCCGAGCTTAGGGGGCTTGGTTAGGTTGTTGTTTTATTATTTTTGATAAGTTTAGATTTAGGAGCAGGTCAGTACACTTATCTTATCCTTGATTTATTTATTTGATTATTCCAGTATATCAGGATACCTCATCATAGTCTGTTTCCCTTCATACTCTGTACATTATTTTGTACTGACGCCCCATGGCCTTGTGGGCGCTCCATTCATGTATGCAGGTTGGCTAGCCCTTTTCCTCCGGAGGTGCCAGAGTTGGGAGGTTTGTTACCTTTTGTTGTATATATCTTTATAGGTAGGCTAGGGCCCCTTTCCCACCAATCTTTACTACTCTTAGAGGCTTGCAGACTAGTGTGTTGGGTTTATAGCTACGTTATGGCCATGTTGTCCTATGTTGTTGGTTTGCGGAAGCTTGTGAGCTGTTTGATGTATTGTATTGATATATACCTACTTTTAGGTTTGATATAGATATCATGGTGGCCTCGACAGCCCAATCAGGACTTCTGTGCTAGTTGGCTATTTATTTATATGATCTCCTAGGAGTAGCTGTTTCTTTTATAGATCAGTTGACAGGGGCCTTGCCGGCCGATGGCTTTGTTTTAAGCCGAGATATACTTGTTTGATTTCTTGATTGCGTGTGGCTGCCATGCGGTAGTAGCAAATGGTTCAGCAGGGTCGGCTCAGGCCTGAGTTTTGGCATTAGGAGCCAGTTGCGCCCCTCGAGTTTGGGGCGTGACAAAACTTGGTATCAGAGGGACGTTGTATCCTAGGGAGTCTACAAGCCATGTTTAGTAGAGTCTTGTTTATAAATGCGTTGTGCAGCACATTCGATAAGCAAGAAGCTACTGGGCATGTTAGAATGACTATCCTTCTTTTGCTCACCTCGTGCTACAGAGCGGTGTCTTAGGGGTTGAGGTTTCTGGCTTATAATTGATACTTGTATGCAGATAGAAATGACTGACACTAGACAGACCACAACTAGCCAGGGACTAGATAAAACTGCAAGCGAGGGTACCGACAAAGTACCACAGTTGGAGGTAGGCCATTGTGAGTCCCGGGGGAGACATCCTCTCAGCCCCCTATAGCTTCTCCACAGCTTCAGGAGCCTCCGAGGGCTACAGGAATTCCGGCTCCACAAGCAGTACCACCTCTAGTTCCTCCTATTCCATCTGATCAGGATTTCAAGAGTGCAGTATCTATGTTAGCACAATTAGTAGTTGCACAGTGCCAACCAGTTGTGCTAGATATTGCCGGACCTTCTGAAGGGCCCGAAAGTTCGAGAGTTCATGAATTTCTTACCTTGAATCCTCCATAGTTTACAGGGACAGCTCGCAGAGAAGACCCTCATCACTTTGTTGATCAGCTTCATAGGATCTTCAGAGTCATGCATGCCTCAGCGACTGAGTCAGTTGAGTTAGCAGCATTTCGATTGCGTGATGTTGCAGTATTGTGGTATGAAAGTTGGGAGAGATCTAGGGGAGAAGATACATCTCTACCCAATTGGGATAGCTTTATAGAAGCTTTCATAGATCACTATTTGCCTCGAGAGATTAGGGATGGCTGGGTGGACCAGTTTCTGAACCTCCGACAAGGTGGCATCAGTGTCCGAGAGTACGGGCTGAGATTTGATTCATTGGCTAGATATGCACCAGCATTTGTTGATACGATGCATGACATGGTACGTAGATTTTTGGGAGGGCTTAACTCAGACTATATCGAGGCTTGTTCTACCGCTGCACTAAATGATATGCTCTACCGCTGTGCTAAATGATTAAATGGATATCTCGCGGATTCAGGCCTTTGCACAGGGCATAGAGGATCGCCGACATCTACAGTATACGAGTGAGAGGGTCGAGAGAGAGACAAAAGAGGGCTAGGCCCGCTGGTTCGCAGGGAGATTTTAAGGGTAGTCCTAGACCCCGATATTTTATAAGGCCACCTAGACCTCCACCACAGCAGTTCCAGGGTAGTAGATTTGATCATCAGGAATAGTAAGGCTCAGGTGAGGGTTCACGAGCATCAGGCTTGCAGCAGCAGAGGGGTTCAGGCCAGGCTAGGACATCTCCGCCGCGTTGC
This sequence comes from Solanum tacnaense, assembly GCA_029582525.1. NCBI lineage: Eukaryota > Viridiplantae > Streptophyta > Magnoliopsida > Solanales > Solanaceae > Solanum > Solanum tacnaense. The sequence continues at coordinate 15,545 of JAJOOD010000473.1, forward strand.
ATTACTTGCGGTAGGATGCATTTCGGGAGGTGCAAACAGGGTTCCACAAGTTGTTATTCTTGTGGACAGGAGGGGCATGGGTGGAGAAACTGCCCTACCATAGGTCAGGGTGGTATATGTCAGTCGACCAGGTAAGCAGTAGGTTCCTCCTCATCAGCACAGTCTTCAGGGCGTGGACCCCATACTTTAGCACGTAGGGGTAGAGGCGGAGGCAGAGAGGGAGCATCTAGTTCTGGTGGTGGACAGAGCCGTACATATTCATTAACCGGACGACAAGACTCAGTGTCATCATCAGATGTTGTGACAGGTACATTGATTGTTTGCTCCCATTGTGTTTATGCTTTGATAGATCCTGGATCTACTTTGTCTTATGTTACTCCATTTATTGCGGGGAGGTTATGTATAGTAGCAGAGTCATTAGATCGACCCTTTAATGTATCTACACCAGTTGGTGAGTCTACTATTGCCTGGAGAGTCTACCGAGGTTGCACCGTAGAAATTATCGTCCGTCAAACCTCTGTAGACCTGGTAGAATTAGAGATGGTTGATTTTGACGTCATTATGGATATGGACTGGTTAGCATCTTGTTATGCTAATGTTGAGTGCCGAACAAAGATTGTTAGATTCCACTTTCCAGGAGAGGCAATTCGGGAATGGAAAGGCGATATAGCAACGCCGAAAGGCAGATTTATTTCCTATCTTAAGGCAAGGAGGATGATTACCAAGGGTTGTATTTATCATATTGTTCACGTTCATGATATAGATGTAGAACCACCGACTCTTCAGTCTATTCCGGTAGTTAATGAGTTTCTAGATGTATTTCCAGACGAACTCCCTGGTATCCCTCCAAAACGGGAAATTGATTTTGCTATCGATATGCTACCAAGTACACAACCCATATCTATCTCTCCTTATAGAATGGCTCCTGCTGAGCTAAAGGGGTTGAAGGATCAGCTAAAAGACTTGTTGGATAAGGACTTTATTAGGCCTAGTGCTTCACCATGGGGTGCACCAGTGTTGTTCGTAGGGAAGAAAGATGGCTCACTAAGAATGTGTATCAATTACCGACAACTGAATAAGGCAACTATAAAGAATAAGTATCCCCTTCTGAGACTGATGACTTGTTTGATCAGTTACAAGGTGCTAAGTGTTTCCTCAAAGATTGATTTAAGATCAGGGTACCACCAGATACGAGTTCGGGAGAAAGACGTTCCAAAGACAGCTTTTAGAACTAGATATGGACACTTTGAGTTCTTGGTAATGTCTTTTGGATTAACTAATGCCCCAGCAGTGTTCATGGACCTGATGAATGTATATTCAAGCCGTATCAGGACTTGTTTGTGATTGTATTTATTGATGATATTTTGGTGTATTCACGTTCAAAAGATGAGCATGCAAATCATCTGCGAGCAGTCCTTCAGGTTCTTCGAGATCGAGAACTTTATGCAAAGTTTTCTAAGTGTGAGTTCTGGTTAGACTCTGTAGCTTTCTTAGGCCATATTGTATCATATGCAGGCATTGCGGTTGATACACAAAAGATTGAGGCCGTAAAGGCTTTGCCCAAACCCATGACTCCGACTGAGGTTCGTAGTTTCTTAGGGTTAGCTAGGTACTACAGAAGGTTTGTAGAGGGATTTTCTTCAATTTCAGGCCCATTAACGAAGCTGACTCAAAAAGCAGCTACTCTAGGAGCTGAAGAAAAGGTTGACATCAGCACCAATTCTTGCATTACCAGACGGTTCAGAAGGCTATATGGTGTATTGTGATGCTTTTGGTGTTGGGTTGGGATGTGTTCTAATGCAACATGGTAAGGTTATCGCATATGCTTCAAGGCAGTTGAGGAAGCATGAGAAGAACTATCCGACCCACGATTTAGAATTGGCTGCAGTTGTGCATGCGTTAAAGATCTGGAGACACTATTTGTATGGTGTTCATGTTGACATCTTCACAGATCATAAGAGCCTTCAATATATATTTAGACAGAAGGAGTTAAATTTGCGACAACGTCGATGGCTTGAGTTACTGAAAGACTACGACGTGGATATTTTATATCATCCAGGAAAGGCGAATGTGGTAGCCGATGCCCTCAGTCAAAAATCTATGGGTAGTTTATCCTATTAGGTATTGAGAAACGGGAGCTAGCGCGAGAGCTTCATCAGTTAGCTAGCTTATGAGTCAGATTGTTAAAGGCTGACGATAGTGGGGTCACAATTCAGGATACAGCCGTATCATCTCTAATTGTAGAATTAAAATCACGGCAACAGGAGGATCCTAGCTTAAAGAAGCTTAAAGCCAAGGCTCAAGATCCACAGTCTTTAGCATTTGATATAGCAGAAGATGGAGTCCTCAGATATAGCAGTCGATTGTGTGTTCCAAATGTTGCAGGGCTTCGACATCGAATTATGAAAGAGGCACATCATTCCCGTTATTCTATTCACCCTGGTTCGACGAAGATGTACCATGATATTAAGGAGATCTATTGGTGGCACGGGATGAAGAATGACATTGCTAAATTTGTGGCACAGTGTCCTAACTGCCAATAGGTGAAGGTTGAGCACCAAAAGCCCGCTGGGCTAGTTCAGGAGATAGCCATTCCTTTGTGGAAGTGGGAAGCAATTAATATGGATTGTATTACAAGGTTACATCAATCGCGTCGCAAGTTTGACTCTATTTGGGTAATTGTTGATAGACTAACAAAATCAGCCCACTTTTTACCAATCAGGGTTACTTTTTTGGCTGAAGACTATGCAGGGCTCTATATTAGAGAGATTGTTAGGCTACACGGTGTCCCAGTATCTATTATCTCTGATAGAGGAGCACAATTTACCGCCAACTTTTGGAAGTCCTTCCAGAAAGGACTGGGGACACATGTTAATCTTAGTACTGCCTTTCACCCTCAAACAGATGGCCAGGCTGAGCGCATAATTTTGACACTCGAAGATATGTTACGGGCGTGCGCACTAGACTTCAAGGGGAGTTGGGATGACCACTTACCTCTTATAGAGTTCGCATACAATAATATTTATCATTCCAGCATCGGGATGGCACCTTATGAGGCTTTGTATGGGAGAAAATGTAGATCCCCCATTGGATGGTTCGAGGTAGGTGAGTCAGGGTTGATTGGACCCGACTTAGTCCAGCAGACAGTGGATAAAGTTAAGCTCATTCGGGAGAGGCTGCTAACAGCTCAAAGCCGACAGAAGTCACACTCAGATGTGCGACGAAGGGACTTAGAGTTTTGCGTCGATGACTGGGTATTCTTAAAAGTCTTGCCTATGAAAGGTGTTATGCGATTTGGCAAAAAGGGAAAGCTTAGTCCAAGATTCATTGGGCCATTCTGGATCCTTCGAAGGGTAGGACGAGTGGCTTATGAGTTAGAATTGCCTTCGGGGCTAAAATCTATTCATCCAATTTTCCATGTATCGATGCTACGGAAGTGTGTAGGAGACCCTTCTCGGGTTGTCCCAGTTCAGGATGTTCAAATCACAGAGGAGTTGTCCTACAAGGAAACTCTAGTTGCTATATTAGATCGGCAGGTCCGTAAATTGAGGACCAAAAGAGGTGGCTTCGGTTAAAGTATTGTGGAGGAACAAAAATAGAGAAGTGGTGACCTGGGAACCTGAGGATGGCATGAGGTCCAAATATCTTCACTTGTTTCAGTGATGTCATATCAGTTTATATTAGGGCAGTAAGGTAAGATACCTATATATATATATATATACTATTTCTTATTATTATTAATGTGGTTGTCGTTGTATATCTGCTCGCACTGTTGTGGTGGAGCTATAACGCTTAGCTATTTATGTTGTCATATGAGACGCCTAGGTTTGAAATTTTGCATTTCAGGTTCCTGGATAGTGATATTTACAAAGGATACAGTACCTAAATTTTGGCAACTCCTAAGGATTGAACAGCGTGACTCAGATTTTTCATTCGAGGACGAATGTTTCTAAGGGTCGAAAGATGTAACACCTCGACTTTTCAAAACGTCTAAATTAACTCATATGTTTGTGGAAAGACAAGGAGGGTGAGTAATAAATTAAAAATGATGTGTTGTGTGATATTTTATGTGTTCAAGTGTGGTATCTCAAGTTTTGAAGTTAGGTAAGTGACAAAATAAAACTTGGCGATAGTTACCGTAAATTCCATTTTAAAGATTTGTCTGAAATTTGAGTCAAATGTCATGAACGTTTTCTCCCAATATATTAAGCTTTATGGTCCCCGCGAACTATGAATTCGAAGGTCTACGAGTCTAGTTTCCAACGCATCAAACCGTTCATTCATACGACTTCAGAATAGAGAGATATTCGCATTTTCGTGGGACTGCGCAAGCAGGCACGTGAGGTGGGGCCCTATGTCGGTGGAATGTTACATATATCTTCTCCTTCGACGTTTTTCTCCATTTTTAAGCTAAAAACAGAGAAATTAGAGAAACCCATTTCTAGGATCAAGTGAAGTTTAGATTTTCTCGACTTATGTCCTTGACGAAAGTTGTTTTATGCATTGGGCTCATCATCGTGGTATAATTTGTTTTATCGATTGCGTAGCATATCACACTTTATTGTTGGGACAGCAAGGGTTTTGATATATTTGAAGATTTTGAAGCGTATTACGACCTTAAGATTGAGTTAAGACCCTTCGTTCATCGACTCTGGCTTTTATAAGCAGCAAATAGCAATTTTCGATGGAAATACATATATTTTATCGTATTGTCATGGTATCTTTTATTTTTGTGTGTTGATTAAGGTCCTACCTTATTGTAGTATAGAGGGAATATTGAGTAAAAGTCGTTAGGCCACGTGAATTTAGCGAAAAAGGTATGTTAATTCTATTCCCTACGTACGGCATGTTTCCTTAAAGCTTAGAAGCAATGTATTTGGGTTGTTATCCTTGATATACTTGTAGCCGTGATTGTTGATTGTTGGCTGCTCGAGTTGATATAATCCTCCCTTGTCGGGATTCTTATTCAGTTAGTAGCGTCCCTATGTTGGACATGACTTAGAGGCTATTTGTATAGGTTGCTTATAAATAAATTACTCGCTTTTAGCGGATGGATTGTTATTATTGCTGTTGGGGCTATTGTGGTTAGCTGTAGGAATGTGATATACGCCTAAAAGGGCTATGTTCTGCCTACAGGGCTATATGGATGCCTAACAGGGCTATGAGTTGCCTACGGGGCTAAATTGTGCCTAGAAGGGCTATGAGTTGCCTACAAGGCTATATTGACGCCTAAGAAGTCTATGTGGTTCCTACAGGGCCATGTTGTTGCCTAAAAGGGCTATGAGTTGTCTATAAGCTACGTTGATGCCTAAGAGAGCTATGTGCTACCTACGAGGCTATATTAATGCCTAAGAGGGCTATGTGACTGCCTACGGGGCTAGGGGACTACTGATAGGGATATATAGGCTGATTGGCACGTTCCGGGCTTATGGGGGCCTGAGTAAGTGGTCTTGTGTGCTGTTTATACCTGCCAAGCTTATTGGGGCTTGGTTAGGTTGTTGTTCTATTAATTTTGATAAGTTTAGACTGAGGAGCAGATCAGTACACTTATCTTATCCTTGATTTATTTATTGGATTATTCCAGTATATCAGGATACCTCATCATAGTCTATTGCCCTTCATACTCTATACATTATTTTGTACTGTCGCCCCATGGCTTTGGGGGAGCTGCATTCATGCATGCAGGTCTTGACAGACGACTGAGTAGACTTCCTCAGCAGCAGGATAGACTTTTATCCGGTTGGCTAGCCCCTTTCCTCCGGAGCTGCCAGAGTTGGGAGGTTTGTTACCTTTTGTTGTATATATCTTTATGGGTAGGCTGGGTCCCTGTCCCACCAATCTTTACTACTCTTAGAGGCTTGCAGACTAGTGTGGGGGGTTTATAGCTACGTTATGGCCATGCTTGCCTATGTTGTTGGTTTGCGGAAGCTTGTGAGTTGTTTAATGTATTGTGTTGATATATACCTGCTTTTAGGTTTGATATAGATATCATGGTGGCCTCGACGGCCCAATCAGGACTTGTGTTCTAGTTGGCTATTTATTTATATGATCTCCTGGGATTAGCTGTTTCTTTTATAGATCAGTTGACAGGGGCCTTGCCGGCCGATGGCCTAGTTTTAAGCTGAGATATACTTGTTTTATTTCTTGATTGCGTGTGGCTTCCATGCGCTAGTAGCAAATGGTTCAGCAGGGTCGGCTCAGGCCTGAGTTTTGGCATTAGGAGCCAGTTGCGCCCCTCGAGTTTGGGGCGTGACATTTGGTAAAAAGGGAAAGTTGAATCCACGCTACATAGGGCCATAGGGCCATATCCGAAGAATTGGCCAAGTTGCATATGAGTTAGAGCTACCTCAAGAACTTTCAACCGTTCATCCGGTGTTTCATGTCTCAATGCTTCGAAAATGCGTAGGTGACCCATCTTGTATTAATCCTACTAAAGATGTACAAGTTATGAGAGATGTCACTTATGAAGAAGTATCCATTGCTATTCTGGATCAACAAGTTAGGTAGTTAAGGAATAAAGAAGTAGCTTCTGTAAAAGTATTATCGAGGAACCAGCAAGTAGAAGAAGTTACATGGGAAGCGGAAAAAACAATGAAATTGAAGTATCCTCATCTCTTCCAGACCAATGAGAAACATGAAAATGTTGAGTTGAGGCGTTAACAAGTAAGTATAAGTCTATATGTTTAATGTGAGTAATAGTAATACTTAGGCTTGAATTTGTTTGGGCTGGATAACCATGCTAACATTCGAGGACGAATGTTTTAAGGGGGTAAGAATGTAACAGCCCGTATTGTGTATATGCTTGTTTTGTTCTTGTGATACTTGACATAGCCTTATAGTATAGGTGAGGGACCATGTTTCTTATATGATTAGTGTTGGTTAAACTAGCTCGGAAGGTAATGTGATGCCTTGCACGTTGCAGCATGTGTACTGCAAGTTATAACTCCAACGAAAATATTTAAACCCGAGACGGGAAGGTGGTAATTGAGCTTAAAGTTGAAAGTTAAGTGCTAAGTTAAAGAAAAAGAGATTAATAATTAGAAAATGGATTAAAATAGGTGAGCTGGTTGCTTGACTTAACTAAGCTAGTAGGGGCAACACCTACTTTGACTTATTGACTAGTCCAAAGAACCAAGTAGGTGCATCACCTACTTGAACTATATGGATTTAGTTAAAAAGGCCAAGGTTTATACATAAGATTTGGGCCTATGCTAATGGACTCACTTGAGGCCCAAACTATGTTAAATAAAACAAAATGAAATGAAAGCCCAGCAGCCAAATCTGTCAAGGCCCAATATTTAAGCCCAAGTGAAAGCAAGTAAGTACATCACGTAGTTTGACCTTTTGAGTTGCTTGATGGACATAAGCAGGTGCATCACCTACTTGACCTATTAGTGGCTGAAAATGAAGCTGTCTAGTGGATATTCTTAAAGGTGAAAAAAGCTCAATATAAAGATATATTGGCTGCTATTCTCATTCATTTTAACATACATTATTGAGGATTAACTCCAACTCTTTCTCTCTCTTTTCTCTTAAGGATTAAACATCAACCTTAAAGTTCTTTTAGGGTTCTTGAAGAAACCCTCATCTCTACAGAAGAAGGTAAGTGAAAACTCTTATGGATTTAGCTTAATTCTCCCATGGATGATTAGGAAAACAAGTTATTCATGCTCAAGTATAGGTATAAAGGCATAATATTTCCAGAAGCTACTGCTCACTTCCTAGGTTATTAAGATACTTTTCTCTTCTTCTTTGGTTTAAGTGTGAAGGGAAGTTGAAGTTCTAGAGGAATTCAAGTTATAAGGAGAAATTGCAGAAATTGAGGTAAGGTGACTGCTCCATTTTCTTCCTCCTTATGTATGAGTTTGAGTGAGGAATTCGGAATGTGCTGTCATAAAGAACTCAAGGGGGTGGTGAGTTCAATAATTGGTTGTATGATAAAAGAATATTTGAGGCTATTTTATGTGTATTGTTGTTGGTGCAGTATGGGTAATCTTGGAAAAGGATATATAATGTATGTATTGGGTAGAGAATGAGGGTGTGGTGATACACATTGTTTTAAGGGCTGTATGGGCTCATTATTCGTCAAAGTTAGCTACTGTTTTTCGAGGCTCACAGTGTGATAGCTACTAATTTAAATTTATCATGACTTATATTGTAGATTAAAACCTGAAAGGGAAGGCTGAATCGTGATAGTTGTATTGATCAGAAGATAAGGTATGTAAGGCTATTCGGTTAAATATTCTTCGGCATGAAATCTGATACTTGAGATTAATATCAATAAGTGAATTTCCTAAGTTCTATTCCTAGTAAAGGAAATATAGTGGTAGCATATGATATCCAAATAGCTAACAATATTCCCCTCTCCCTGTTAGTGTATAGAATTACTTCATTATATGTTCAGTGGTCTATACTTGTGTAATTATCCTCCTATGTGATGGTATAGAAATGATATTTGCAAAAGCAAGTTTGGTGAATCCTCCTCTTAGTAAGTTGAAGTCAATTGTGTCATTTAAGCTCACAAATAATGCATTGATGTTACATAGCTCCTTATGTCATTGTTACTGCCTTGAAGTATTATTTTCATGTCTTCTACTACTGCCATAATCCCAAATATAAAAAAATGTTTATGACCACCAAAACGACAATCTCAAAGATTGAAGAATTCAAGTAAAGCAATCTGTATAATTAAGGGTTGCAGCTCAGGGGCTAAAGCCTAGCATGGGCCGATCCCAATTCATATAGAAGGGTGGCAGCTCAGGGGCGAAGGCCTAGCATGGGACGATCCCAATTTGTAGAATTATGAGGACCGCATCCCAGGGGTAAAAATGCCTAGCATGGATCATCCTTTTCTACCACTGATCAGCTGGTCATTCATATCAAATGCCTTATAAAGATTATAACACACAGTAAGGTAAAGACAAGAATGCAACATACATGATTCCACAAGAGTTAACCAAGGTGGTCTTCTGTTCTGATTTATGGACACATATATTGATACTTAGTTTCATTGAACTCCTATTTAGATATGTTATTGCCTTACATATTCAATACATTTTATTGTACTGACATCCCTCGTGGGGGACGCTGCATTTCATGCTGCAGGCACAGGTACTTCAGCTAGTAGACCTCCACAGTAGGAGCACACGACACTCAACTACTATCAGTGACCTCCAGATTGATTCGGAGCTTTACTAAGTCCTTGGTAGATTTATTTTGGTATTGTATCGTAGTTAAGGGTAAGGCGGGGTCTGTCCCGACCTACTCTAAGGTTTTCTATATTTTAGAGGCTTTGTAGACTTATGTATATGCTTCAATTGCGTCTTAACAAGTTGTGGCCTCAACGGCCAAGTCTTGTATATAAGTTTTGGGTCTACTAATGTTGGTTCATATCGCTGCATCCTATATGAACTTGTCACAAGATTGTCATAGTTATATGCATAGTAGGCACAGGTTACATGTTGGTTCTCTCGGGCCTTTAGGGCATCGGGTGCCTATCCGTCTTAATGGGATTTGAGGCGTGACAGATACTCTTGTGACAAGTGAAGCTGTTGAACTTAGTCTTGGTCCTCTTCTCCCTGATCTCATTCCATGCAGATGAAAAAGGGAATTTTCCATCATTGCTAAGATTCCAGATGGCTTGGTCTGGGAGGTCCTGCTGGATATAGAGTTCTGTGGATAGGATGTTGGCTAGATGGTTGTTAGGAGCTTGTTGAATAAGCATGTTCAAGTTCCATTGTCCCCCGACCCAAAATTCTGCCACAGTGATATTGTTGAGTCTTTTACTGCCAGTGGAAAACTGAGTAAGAGGTCCTACACCTAGCAAATTGTCCCACCAGAATGAACAATTGCCTGAGTTGAGTTTGCACTGAATATGTTCCTCGACTTTATGCTTGTTGTGCATCAAATGTTTCAAGGTCAATGACTCTCCTGGATCCCATTTCTTACTAATAGGATTTGACCTTTGACAATACTTAGCCTTTAAAAAATCTCCCCAAAGGGTTTGTTTGGATCTAAAACACCACCATTGTTTATATTGGAAAGACATGCACACATCCTTGAGATTCCTCATGCCAACACCTCCCTCATCATAGGAAAAGCTTAAATTCTTCCAGGAAGCCCAATGGTATTTTTTCCTGTCATTCCTCCAGCCCCAAAAGAAGTCTGCCATGATACTTTGAACCTATTTTAGGATAGTAACAGGGGGAATCACTGATGTTAAGAGATGAATGGGCAGAGACTGCAATACATGCTTGACTAGGATTGCTCTACCACCATAGCTCAACAATTTTGTTTGCCAACCTGTGATTATGTACAACACTTTGTTAATAAGATTAGAAAAATAGATAATCCTAGGTCTACCAACAAATAATGGGCAACCAAGGTAAGTGAGGGGACCCTCCTTCTGCCTGAAGGCAGTGATTCTTTTGATCCTCTCTTTGGTGTTGTTGAAGGCACTAGGATGGGCCATGAAATGGCTTTTGTCAGTGTTAACAAGTTTGCCTAAGGTTTCCTCATACCACTTCAAGGTTTCCATAATGAGCTTCTGAGTTTTCTGTCTTCCAGAAGTGAAAAGAATGATATCATCTGCAAAACATAAGTGGTTCACTTGGGGACCTCTGGGTTCCATGAAGATACCATGGTAATCAGGATTGCTGTGAAGTCTGTTCAAGGATCTAGAAAGGACCTCTGCACCTAAAATAAATAGGGCAGGAGATAATGGATCCCCTTGTTTGAGACCTCAAGTGGAGTGAAAGAAACCATGTCTTTTGCCATTGACAATAATAGACTACCAATTGTTAGTCATGATCCTCCAAACCATATCAATAAAGACCTCATCAAACCGCATTCTTCTCAACACCAAGCATATATAGGACCAGGAGACCCTATCATATGCCTTAGCCATGTCCAATTTAATGATGACATTGCTCCCAATATTAGGTTTCTTAATCTAATGGATAATCTCTTGGGCCAGCATAATGTTTTCTAATATACTTCTCCCTTGGACAAACCCAGATTGGTTGAGGGACAACAACTCAGGTAAAATAGGACCAAGTCTAGAGCTCACCATTTTAAATATGATCTTGCTAGTGAAGTTGCTTAACTGATGGGGTCTGAATTCAGTGAGTTTGTTGGGATTGCTCACCTTAGGTAAGAGAACAATGCAAGAGTGAGAAATATTTCGGAATCATTTGACCACAGAAGAAAGCGTTAATAACACCAAAGAGATCATGCTTGATAATATGCCAACATTTCTGAAAAAAATAGCCATTCATCCCATCCGGCCTAGCTGCGGAGTTAGGATTCATAGAGAAAATCACTTCTTTCAACTTTTTCCAGAGTAGGCATGATAGTAAGGCTATTATTTTGATCCTGGTTGACCATCCTGGGATACAACTGATAGCATTTTCATTGATGTACTTGTCCTCTCCTGTAAAAATATTTTGAAAATGGACACAAGCAGCCTCTGCAATGTTTTCATCTCCCTGTATCCACTCCCCATCTTCCCTAATAAGTTTATGAATAACCAATTTTCTTCTCCTTCCTCTTATATCAGTGAATGGAAATATTTTGTGCTAGCATCATCATCTTTGAACCATTGCAGTTGAGTTTTTTGTTTCAAAATAGAGTCCTCCATTATTAAAAACCTGATATACTCTGCATTAAGTTCATGAAGGATTGCCCTGTTGTGATCAGTGTGTTCCTAAATGAGATTCTCCTCAGCAGCTCTGACCTTCTCTTCATAGTTTTTGACTTTACTGAAAATATCACCAAATTCCCCCCTAGACCAGTTGCTAAGAGTGTTGGACAACCTCTTCAATTTCTTATGGAACTTCCACATGTTGTTACCCTCTACAGTTGTTTCCCAGCAAGCTTTAACAGTGTCTATAAAGTTGGGTTGATCAGTCCAACAGTTGAGGAATTTAAAATACCTATTGTGACTCTCCTCTCTAGCAATCATTTCCATCAGTAAGGGACAGTGATAAGATCCAACTGAAGGTGAGTGAGTGATGGTAGTCTGAGGCATTTTCTCTAGCCAAGTATCATTGACTAGAGCCCTGTCCAGTCTTTTCTCAATTCTATGATGTATACCCCTTTTATTGGACCAAGTAAACTTCTGTCCATTGAAACCTAAGTCCATGAGACCACAAGCTTCAATCACACCAATGAATTCTAAACTCTTCTTCATGTTATAAGGTACCCCTCCCACCCTTTCCTCAATGGAAGTAATGACATTGTAATCACCTACTGAGCACCAAAGATTGTTGTTTCCAGCAGCATGATGCAACATCCTATCCCATAGAGGTCTTCTGAGTTGATCCTTACACTTGGCATACACAAAGGTGGTGGTGAAGTGAGTTTGAAGCTCATTATGACTAATGTCGCAAGTAATTTGTTGCCCATCCTCCTCTAGTACTACACAATTAATGTCCATATTTCAAAGAAGCCAAATTTTGCCAATGCAATTACTCATAGCATGCTCCATAGCTAATTAGTTTTTAAAACTTTGAACATGAATAGTGTCTGAGAAAGGTTCTAGGATAACAATGATTGAAAGTTGGTGCATCTTCTTGAGCATTTTTAGTCTTTCGAGAACCCCTTGGGTGTTGATCCCTCTCACATTCCATATAATTGTACTAATCATTGAGATTATCTGGAAGTAAAGAGCCTAGTGTTTGGTCTGCCGACTGTGACAGTGTTGATGTCTTGAGTTTTGAATTGGAATCTATCATGGTGTATTCCTCTAGGAGATAGTCCCTGATTATTAGCCACCTATTGAATCTCTTCTCCAATGCCTTTATCAGGGTGAGGACTAAAACCTCTAATCAGTAACTCACTAGTCTCATCATCCTCATCAGGGTCCTTGAGGGATTGATTATCCACATCAAGTTCATCTTCTGAGTTATCAACAACATATTCATCAATTATAGGACCTTTGTTCATTTGACACTTTTCAGGCCTTTTATCAGGAGGTACATTAAGAGGAGGGGACATTTATTGGGCTTGTAGGGGAGTAATATCCATGCCCAGTTGCTCATCAACCATAATAAACTTTTTGCAAACTTCCCCATTCATTTTTTTTTACCCCTGCTGGTCACTATCTTGTTGTAAACTTTGTCTCTTTTTTACAGCTTCTCATTTTTTTTTGCTAGGTTTGTTCTTGCTTTTGGGAGTGTTCCCTTGGATGCTAGTACTTGCTTTGTCTCCCATATCTTTTGCCATAGATCTCTTGTTTTGTTTACCTGTAGTTCTTACCTCCACTTGCTATTTTTCCCTGTTATTTTTAGTATTACTCTATTTTCTTGCCCCTGATTGTTCTTGCTCCTGTACCTGTTGCTGATTTGGACTCTGATACTGGCATGTAGTGGTAGCAGGAGTTCTAATGTCTGGACTATGGTCAAAGTGTGTACCCTCATGTAGAACATGAGTCAAATTCCCCTTTTGGACCCCCCTTCCTGCATGTTAGTTTGTTTCTCCTGACTTCCCCTATCCATCCCTCCTTCATCTTCAACAGTACCATCAAGATATGAAGTATTGGGGTTTATGAGAATTGGGAGCATTGAGTCAATACATGTGCTCTTGTTATTAGTTTTGTTTCCTTTTTGCATGTCCTTTGTTTTTTGGGTATGATCTGCTTTAGACCTGTTTTGTACTCTCTGGGTTGATGTCCCTGCATCACTGTTAGGCTCCTACATGTTTGCATTTTGTTTTTCCTGCATGTTAAGGTTAGTAAATGAATTATGATTAGAGGTGGTAGTTACACCTGTCTGTTGAGTTGTGCCCTGTGATTGCTCCTTTGTCAGTCTGTTCTGTGGTGAGGTTGGTCTCCACATTGTTTTTTGTACTCTTTCTTCCTGTGGCTTATTGTGTTTCCTTCTTTGTACTTGCCATTCGTTTTCCTTTTGTTGTTCAGGTTGTTGTTGATTGCTTCCTTCCTTGTTGTTTTGTTGTTGCTGCTCCTCTTGTTTTTGTGTCTTATTTTGTCTATTATCTTTTCCTTGTTGCTCCTGTTCACTTTTACTTATGCTTTTCTTTTCTATTTCTAAATCTTTCCTTCTTTTGAATTCCTCATCCCTTGTTTTGAAGTTACACTCATCTATCATGTGGCCCTGATTTCTGCAATATGCACAGTAGGGAGGGATATTTTCATATTCAATTGGTTGCCATCTCCCTATAGTGAGGTCATCATCATCCAAACCAATCCAAACATGTCTAGGTCTTGTCTTGGTAAGATCTACTAGGACTTTTACCTTGGCTATACTAGCTCTATTTCTTTTAATGGATGATGTGTCTAAGTATAAAACTTTCCCCACAGACTTTAGAAGAGGTGTGATAAATTCCGTCTTGAAGCAGTGCCATGGTAGTCCTGGCAGCAGTACCCATATAGGAACAATATGTGTTTCTTCTTCAAGTCGAAAGTTGGGAGTCCACGCATGTATTCTCATAAGTTTTCCCTCAATGGTCATTCTTTGTTGTGTCCACACAGTGTTATAGTCAAGTTCATTCTCCAAGTCCATAAACACATGCCTTGCATTATAATGAGCTATGTTGACTCCCCCGTTCAGTTGAGTTTGCATGATAAAGCTTTTCCTGATGAATTTCATTTTCGGCATGGTGGTACTCAATTCACCTATCAAGGTGTATTTACAATCTACAGTCAATTTGTTCATGAAGTCATCCATATCATAAATCACAGCAGGTTGGCCCTATTTGGTTGTGTGTTTGGGAGGAATTAGTTCTATAGAGGTTGCATGAGCAGCATTAATTTGCCTAAGTCTTGCAAGCAGCGTTTGTACCACTATATAAGGAGTAGGTTCTGCATTTTTGTCTTATTTTGTGGTTTGGTTCTCATTAGTATTGCTGGGGCCTTTGGACTGATAGGGATAATTTGTTTTCTGACTTTTCTGATTGGGGATAGTATGTTTATCAAAGTTAATGGAAATTTTAGGGAAAGCCTTATGATAACTATTGGGCTCAGAATTTCCTCCATGATTATGTAATTGAGATTGACTCTTAGTTTTCTCACTACTTTGATTTTGATCAACCTGTTGTTGGGATTCAATGTCCCTCCTGCCCTGTTCCTGATCATTCAATCTAACAGTCTTTTGCCCCTTTGTCATAACATGCACATGGCCATCACTACTACTAAGGCTAACAACACATCGAGTAGACTTAGAGTTAGTAGAATTACCTGCTTGAGTGCCATCCGCACTTAGATTTTTACTTTTTGACTTGGTATTTATTGCATGCTGCTCCTGCGTATGATCATAATCAAATTCATTAGTAGAATTAACTTCCTTACCTGGCCTCTGTTGTCCTCCATTGCATGGGATTGTATCCATTGGTTTAACTCCAAAGGACAAGTGTGATGAACTCTCCACATCAATCACTTCCAATGTTGTAGACCTTGTATTGTCATGTTGATCATTTAGGTCTTGCCATATTTGTGTATCTCCTTGCTTTGACTGAATCTCCATTATGTGTTCCTCCATTATATGTTGGTCCTGTTTTTTACCATTAGGACCTGCATGATCCTGAATATGTCCCATGTTATTCTGCTTCAGCTTTGTAGTTGAGCTCCTCAAGTTCAACTTGTTGATTGGTTGTAACTTTAACTAAACTTGCCTGAATTTCCTTTTGGATGTGTTCTTGAGCTATATTGATGGATATGTAGGTAGGATGGACCTCCTCATCCATAGAATAGTTCCCCTTAGCAGCGCCGCCGTCACCTTTCAATTTTTCGGCTGCTAGATCACCGAAATCCTTGTCGCCGGCGATTGGACCGTCCATTTTACTTGAAAATGCAGTGAGAGGTACCTCTTCACCAGGTGAGTAATCCCCAGTGCTCAAATCGCCATGAAATTGCTGGGAAGATGGACGAATTTCAGGCGATATTGTGGATATTTTTCCAGAAATCGCCTCATCGGTTCTCTCAATTGGTAAGGTGGAATCACTTGATTTTTAGTATGTTGTAGCCCTTGATTAGTAGAATCATTCCCACTAAACAACTTTTGATGAATCAATTTATCGCGATCTGGGGAAATAATTTTTTGAATCCCGTCCAGCTCTCTTTCTAAAATTGTGATGTTCATCGCCTCATTGTTTTGCGAATTCGTGGAGTTGTAGGATGAATTAGATGGCGATTCTTGGTAGGTTTTTGTTAGTCTGCTCAAGGTGACGCTATTGAGACTTGTCCGGCGGCCTGAGGGTGCCTACCGACTGCTCACGCGCCATTTCGGCAGTTCTTGTAGCCGCTGGGAATATAGCCGTTAGGCTTCGTGTTGAGAGCGTTCAACTTAGAGAGATAATTTACAGAGAGAAAAAAATAGGAAATGGGGAAGCGATGGGGTTTATGGTTTATGGTTTAGGGTTTAGGATTTAGGGTCTAGGTTTGGGGCTTATAGTTTAGGGTTTTGGGTTTAGGGTTTAGGGTTTAGGGTTTAGGGTTTAGGGTTTAGGGTTTTGAGTTAAAGGTTTAGGATTTAGGGTTTAGGGTTAAGGGTTTAGGAATTATGGTTTAGGGTTTAGGGTTTAGGGTTTAGGGTTTAGGATTTTGGGTTTATGGTTTAGGGATTAGAGTTTGGATTTAGGGTATTGGGTTTTGGTTTAGGGTTTAAGGTTTAGGATTTATTGTTTGAGTTTAGGGTTTAGGATTAAGGGTTAAGTTTTAGGGTTTAGGTTTTAGGGTTTATGGTTTATGGTTTAAGGTTTTAGGGTTTAGGGTTTAGGGTTTAGTGTTTAGGGTTTAAGGTTTAAGGGTTAGGGTATAGGGTTTAGGTTTTAGAGTTTAAGGTTTAGGGTTTAGGGTCTAGTGTTTAGGATCTACTATTTAGGGTTTAGGGTTTAGGGTTTAAGGTTTAGGGTTTAGGGTTTAGTTTTTTTTATTATTTTATTTTCATACCCTTGGAGAGGTAGGGACTGAGAAACACCCCCAGGCCTTAGCATTAATAAAAGGAAAAAATAAATAGAGGGGGACATAAACCTTACATCCGCTTAATGGTGGTACAAGTGTTGGTAGCCTACTAAGCATTCTTAGTAGGTTCTCCAACTCTTCCCCAAACAAAAATGAAACCTATCTTCTATGCACCTATGTGAGAGGACTCCTCTCGATACATGGAATCGAAGAAAGCATAAATGAGGGAGACTCTCCCTTTACAAGTAAAGTAAAAGAAAAGACTCAACTAAGGACTATCCTAACAAGGGCGTAGCCAAAGTGTTGATGATAGGATGATCATCAAAAGAAGGGTTTGAAAGAGTTCAAGCTCCTTACAAATCCTTCTTTACTGGAATTGGATTAAGGTGGTTCCTTAATTCTCTTTAACTTCCTTCTTCTGAAACTCGCCATACCTGTCATGTCTTGTTGAAGGTATGCTGCTGCTGGATTGGGTAGCTGCTGAGTGTTGAAATAAACAAGTGGGTTAGTCTGCTGATGACTGTACTTGGAGAGTGCATCCTCTACAAAGTTGGCCTCTCGAAGTGTATGGATACACTTAATCTGAGGGAAATTAGAGGAGAGTCGCTGCAGCCTTTGCGTTTGGGAAAAAATAGACCAAGGAGTTGCTCTTTTGTTCACAAACCAGTCCACAAGAAGTTGGGAGTCAACTTCCAGAATGATCTTGTTATAATTCAAATGAGCACACCAAGTTAAGCCAAATAATGCAGCCTCGACCTCAACTTGGTTATTGGTGCCTTCACCTAAAGGGACTGAAAAAGCAAAAAAGAGTTCTCCCATGTGATTTCTGAGAACACCACCAGCACTTATGCTGCCTGGGTTATTCAATGCACTCCCATCGATGTTCAATTTAACCCAATTTTCTGGTGGTTTAAGCCACTGGACTGTTGTAACCTTGCTGTCCTGGATGCAATTCTCCAGCAGTTTGCAAAGTCTTCTCCAGTTCAATGGCCAAGAAATGTATGGAAAAACAGTGTGCAGCAGTTTGAAGGTGTCCAGAATTACAAGGTGTTTCACCCTTGCAATATTTGATTGCTTACCTCCATATTTCTTTGCACATCTATTTTTCCACAAACTGCAACAAATAAAGATTGGAGTGGCTTGAAGAATAATTCTGTGTGCCTCATTGTGATCAGGGATACTCCACCATCTCATGATCATGCTTCTTAATGGCAGAAAATTAGTAGATATGCCCAAAGGGATAGCAAAAAATTTCCACACATTTTTTGCCAAGTTCCCTGAGTTAAAGATGTGTTCAATTGTATCAGCACTTGGAGAATGACAACAATAACAATCAGTTGGTTCGATGCCAAAGCTGGCTAGCTTCTCATTGGTAGGAAGTTTACCCCTTATTGTTCTCCATAACAAGAATGAACATTTGAATGGGATGTTTCGATACCAAGTGTAGGAGTTAATCTTGGTTTTAGCTCTTTTTTCTCGAATAATATCCCAGGCAGAAGAGACAGTAAAGAGGCCATTCAAGTTGAGATTCCAAAAAGCCTGGTCAGAACTGGTATGATGTATCTATATTTGAGTTGACAGAATTGTATGCAGCTGGTTCTGAGGAGCAAGCTGGATCAGTTTGTCAACATTCCACTGCCCATTTGCCATAAAATCAGCGATAGTTTCATTGTCGAATCTGTGGCTCGTAGTAGTGAATTGCGTTAATGATCCTACTCCTAACCAGTTGTCCCACCAAAATGAACAAGAACCATTTCTCTTTTTCCATTGGATATGATTTTCCACCGTATGTTTGTTCCTCATAAGTAGCTTCCAGGCTTGAGACTCTCCCGTATCCCATTTTTTGCTTATGGGATTTGATCTTTGGCAATATTTCGCTCTTAGAAAATATCCCCAAACAGTATGCTTGGTTCTAAAGATCCACCATTGTTTGAATTGGAAAGCTTGACAAACATCGCTCATTTGCCTTACTCCAATTCCCCCTTCATCATATGGAAGGCTGAGATTCTTCCATGATGACCAATGATATTTTTTCTTGTCATCCCTCCATCCCCAAAAGAAGTCAGCCAAGATACCTTGAATCTGTTTGAGTGTAGAAGATCGGGGGAAATGGCCGAAAGAATATGAATAGGCATGGATTATATAACATGCTTAATCAAGGTGGATTTGCCCCCATAACTTAGAATCTTAGATTGCCAACCAGTGATTCTATTCACTGTCTTGTTGATGAGATCAGAAAAATAAATAAGTCTGGGCCTTCCTATAAAGAGTTGACAACCAAGATATGTATTTAATAAGAGCTTCTTTCTGATGAAATCCAGTGTACCTTTTGATTCTATCATAAGTAGTTCTGAAGGCATTAGGAAGGAGTAGGAAGTGACTCTTGGCTTTTTTGATGAGTTGACCAGAGATCCTTTCATGTGTAGCCAATGTCTGCATGATGAGCTTGAGAGAATCCTTTCTTCCAGAAGTGAAAATTATGATGTCGTCCGCAAAACTCATATGGTTAATCTGAGGTCCTCTCCTTTCCATATAGAATCCATGATATAGAGGATGTTGGTGGAGTCTGTTTAATGATCTAGATAACACCTCAGAACCTAAAATAAATAGAGCTGGGGATAATGGATCACCTTGTTTAAGGCCTCTAGTTGAATGGAAAAAACCATATTTTCTACCATTAAGAATGATAGAGTACCAATTGTTGGCCATAATTCTCCAAATCATGTCAATGAAAACCTCTTCAAAACCCATTTTTCTCAAGATCAAACAAATATATGAACATGAAACCTTTCATAAGCTTTTGCCATATCAAGCTTGATCACAACATTGGTTCCAATAGTAGGTTTCTTAATTTGATGGATAATTTCTTGAGCTAACATAATGTTTTCTGATATGCTCTTACCCTTGACAAAGCCTGATTGATTTGGCGAAATCAAACTAGGTAATATAGGAGCTAATCTGATGCATAATAGCTTAGAAATAATATTGGTAGTGAAGTTGCTCAAGCTGATTGGCCTGAATTCATTGAGTCTGTTAGGGTTCTTCACTTTGGGAAGGAGAACAAGATAGGCATGTGAAAAATATTTAGGGATCATCTGGCCATTGAAAAGAGCAAGAAATAGAGCCATCAAGTCATTTTTGATAATATTCCAGCATTTCTGGAAGAAATAACCATTCATACCATCCGGTCCTACAGCTGAATTGGGATTCATAGAGTGAAATACCTCCTTAAGCTCATCAATGGTAGGGAGTTCTTTCAGTCTGTCATTGTGTTCCTGGCTGACCATTCTTGGAATTCAATTCATGGGAATTTCATCAACAAATTTTTCCTCTCCTGTGAAGATATGCTGAAAGTGAATACATGCAGCTTGTGCTATATGTTCATCTCCTTGTATCCAGTCATCATCATCATTGATGATTTTAAGAACAAATAATCTTCTCCTCCTTCCTCTAATCAATGCATGAAAGTATTTGGAATTGCCGTCACCTTCTTTAAACCATTGTAACTGAGATTTTTGTTTAATAATAGAATCTTCCAACTTCATGTATCTAATATATTTAGCATTAATACCATGAAGTTCTTCTCTATGCTTCTCTGTGTTGCTTTGAAAGAGGTTGTCTTCTGCTACCTTGACTCTTTCCTCGAACTCCTTGACCTTAGCATAAATATCACCAAATTGCATATTGGACCAAGCACTAGGAGTGGCAGCCAATCTCTTTATTTTTTGATGGAAGGTCCACATTGGATTTCCTTCACTAGGTCTGTTCCAGCAGGCAGTGACTGTCTCCATACATGAAGGCTGTTCAACCCAACAGTTAAGGAACCTGAAATATTTGATGCAATTATCTGGCCTAGCATTCATTTCCAGGAGTGGAGGACAGTGATCAGACCCCACAGAAGGGAGGTGGGTAATGCAAGTGTGAGGCATGTTTTGCAACCAATTATCATTGACCATAGCCCTACCTAGCCTTTTCCAAATTCTGAAATTTGTACCCCTTTGATTAGACCAAGTGAATTTAGGTCCATTAAATATCAAGTCCATGAGTCCACAGGCTTCAATAACCCCAATGAACTCTAGACTTTTTCTCATATTGCATGGAATACGACCCAATTTTTCATCAATATCAGTTATAACATTAAAGTCACCAACAGTGCACCAGGGAGTGGTATATCTAGTATCAGCAATATGAAGTAATCTGTTCCAAAGTGGCTTCCTGAGATAATCTTTGCATTTAGCATACACGAAAGTCTTGATATAAGTACCCTGAATTTCTGTGTGGCTGATTTTGCAAGTAAGTTGTTGCTCATCAGTTTCTAATACTGTGCAAGAAATATCAGTGTTCCAAAAGAGCCAAATTTTTCCATTGATGTTTCTAGTAGCATAATCCATGGCAAGCATACTTTTAAACATGTTGATCTGGTTGTTGTCTGAGAAAGGTTCTAACACAACAATCATAGATATATGATGGATATTTTTGAGATTTTTGAGTCTTTCAATAGCACCTTGGGTATTGATTCCTCTAGCATTCCATATGATTGTACTAATCATTGGGATGATCTAGAAGTGAAGAGTCTAGTGTTTGGTCTTCCTGCTGTCACAGGAATAGGAGGAACAGGTTTTTTGAGGGAGAGTCTGTCAAGGTGGATGCCTCTGGGGAAAGGCCTTGTTTGTTAGTGACTTGTTGAATTTCTTTTTCTAATCCATAGTCATTGTTGGGACTAAAATCTTTGATTAGTGATTCACTAATCTCATCATCTTCATCTTGATCATTTATAAGTAAATTATCAGCATCAACTTCATCTTCTGAGTTATCCACAACATACTCATCTCTAACTGTGACCTTGGACTGATCTGGAGGCTTCCCAGGGGTAGAGGTGTAATATTTAGCTTTAAGGGGAACCACATCCATAATCTGGTCCATCATTATGAAATCTTTGCAGGGATTTTCTTCAGGATGACTGTCATTAGGAGCCTGTTCTTAGTGTTTCTGTTCTTCCTGTTTTCTCTTCGTAGCTTCCCTCTTTTTTTTGCTAGGCTTATTCTTAATTTTAGGAGTATGTACCTGTTTACTTGTACCTGCTTTGTTTCCCATATCCTTGGCCATAGAACCTTTGGGCTAATTGTTACCTCCCTTACTGATATGAACCTGTAGATTTGGTGTATCTTTGTCTTTTTCACTGGTTTGGTGAACCCTTTTTTGGTGTTGTGGAGTATCATTAGAAGTGGTAGCAGGGGATTGATTAAACACCCTTCCCCTAGGATCCCCTTCCTGCAAGTTAGTATTTTTCTCTTGCACATCCAACCTCCCTCCAATAACTTCAGCTGCTACAACCAGAGGGGTTACAGGGGCTGGGATATTATTGTCATCACAATGTTCATCAACATCAACAATTACAGGGGATGGGGGTGTTGAAATCTGATCTCCAGATTTCTTGCTCACAGTCATAGGGGTGTTAGAAGTCATACCTGATTGCTGTAATTTTTGTTGTTCCTTTAAGTTGTTGGCCTGCTGTTTTTGTACCGGTGCATAAATTTTTTTACCTTGGTCTTGATTTTGTTAGTGATGCTTATTTTTCTTTTTGGTTCTAACTTGCCATTGCTCCTCCTTGTTGGTAGTGTTCTCCTCTGCATGCTTCCTGTCAGTGACTTGTTAGTATGGTTGCATGTTATCCTTGATTTGAGCCTGTGGTTGAATACCTTTGGAATTTTGCATGTTCTATTTTTCCTGTATTTTCTTGGCAGCCTCCAGATCTTTGTTTTTCTTTATCTCCTCATATTTTTCTTTAAGGGGGCATTCTCCAATTACATGACCTTGATGTTTACAATATTTACAATATGGTGGGACATCTTCATATTCAATTATTTTCCATTTTCCTAAGTTAGGGTCCTTTTCAGAAAAGCTCAACCAAACATATTGAGGTCTTTCTTTAGTAATGTCAATTTGAACTCTAACCTTAGCAACACTTACCCTAGTTTTTTGCATGGTTGCAAAGTCCAAATATAAGGCCTTACCAATAAGGGACAACAAAGGAGTCAGAATGTCCATATAGTGACAGTGCCAAGGAAGCTCAGGCAGGGTAATCCAAATGGGAACTATGGGTGTTTCCTCCGCCGGTTTGAATGTTGGACTCCACATTTGTAGCTTCATTGATTGACCTGCAATATACATCTTTTGCTTTGTCCACACTAAAATATGATCAGCTTCATTATCCAAGTCAATGTAAATATGCCTTGAATTAAAATGGGCTATCTTGACACCACCCGTAAGTTGAGTTTGAGCAATAAAACTCTTCCTAATGGCTTCCATTCTAGGAATTGCATTGATGAATTTGCCAACCAAGGTATACTTACATCTTCCCGGCATCTTACCTAGGAAATCCTCTTCATAGAAGGTGATAGAAGGATATCCTTGACGAGTGGTAATAATAGGCTGATCAATGGTCATGGGCGTTGCATTTTTCAGCTGGTTAGCTCTAAGTCTGGTAGCTAGAGATTGGGTCACAGTAGGGGGGGGGGAAGGATCAGGAATTTGATGATTGTTGTTCCTGTTAACAGAATTGTTGACAGGAGGTTTTTTCAAGTTTTGGTCAAGGTTGTTTTGGCTGGTTTTTTGCTGGACAGGCCGATAAACATCAAAGTTGGATGAAATCTTTATGGGAGGAGGAATTTTCGAACTCATTTGGTTATGGTTTTTTTGTTTATTCTTTTCATGTTGTTCAACTCCACCATCTCTATTAGCTTGCATCAAAGAATCATCTTTCTCATGCTCATTTTGGTTACTATTACTATTATGAACAAAGTTAACAGACTTACCTGCCTCCATGCTGCTGTTGTTTTGAAGATTTCCTCCTTCCTCTTTTCTTTGTTGCATTGTATTGTCTTTTGGGTTGTTTTTGTCCTTTACTTTCCAGATGACCTTCTCCCCATTGTTGTGTTGTTTAACCACTGATGTTCCAACCTGCTCATTAGTCTTTGGCATATTCCTTACTTGGTGTTGCTTAGCTGATGCAGATTGATCAACTTGCAATTTTCTTTGCACATTTTCATCTGTGATTGCCTTTTCATTCCTCGTCGTTTGTTCTTGATTCATAACTTCTATCATTTGATTTGGGGTATGCATTTTATCTTGATTGTTTCCTTGGTTCAACATACTCGTCATTCTAATTGATTCATGTTCTTCTTCACTGTTTTGTTCCTCTAATTGTGATGCAGCTTTGTCCTGTAAAGTAGAAGAATTGCAAATGTTATTTTCTTGTTGAGTAATTGGTGTTTACCTCAGGGTTGTCCTTGTCATACTGGGTAATTTGGTGTTCAGTTCTATCTCCATTGTTGACTGGAGCTCCGGTGACTTTACCGGAATTAGTGTGACCAGCGATTTCACCGTAAAAAAGATTCAAAATTTCAGTAGGATGTACTCCAAGACCTAGGGAAGATTCCCCAGTGGTCAAAACTTCTTTAATTTCACCAAAAGTTGTTCGAATTTGACGGCGCGTCTGAGGCAATTTCTAAGTGATTTCTACAGGAATCGCCTTCACAAATCTCCCAATTTGCGCGATGGAATCATTTGATTTTTGGCTTGTAGCTAGCTCTTTAGATGGAGGTTCATTATTCCTAGTTGAATTAACATGAAGCAATCCAGATTGCTCTAAGGAAATAATTTTGTGTGCCCAGTCCAATTCATCTTCCGAAATCGCGACATGGATTGCCTCAATGCGTCGCATTTTCGAAAAATTGTCTGATGATTCTGATGAAGCGCCCTATTAGGGTTTGTAGTTATTGGAATTCCGCGTCGAATACACCTGGTCCGGTGGTCGGGGCTGCTTCTCTGGCGGCTCTATGGCCATTCCGGCAGACTGTTGTTCCTTGCGCATTTGAGAGAATTTTTAGAGAGAGAAAAAATTCAGGAAATGGGGTGGTGATAGGGTTTAGGGTTTAGGGTTTTAAATTAAGGGTTAAGATTTTAGGGATTAGGGTGTAGGGTTTATGGTTTAGGGTTTAGAGTGTATAATTTAGGGTTTAGGGTTTAGGTTTATTGTTTTTGGTTAAAGATTTAGGGTTTCGTTTAGGATTTAGGTTTTAGGGTTTAGGGTTTAGGTTTTTGGGTTTAAGACTTAGGGTTTAGGGTTTAGGATTTAGGGTATAGGGTTTAGGGTTTAGCATTTAGGGTTTAGAGTATAGGGTTTAGGGTTTAGGGTTTAGGTTTAAGGTTTGGGGTTTAGAATTTAGGGTTTAGGGTATAGGGTTTGGGGTTTAGGATTTAGGGTTTATGGTTTAGAGTTTAGGGTTTAGGATTTAGGGTTTAAGGTTTAGGTTTTATGGTTTTAAGTTTAGGGTTTAGGGTTTAAAGTTTAGAGTAATAGGTTTAGGGTTTAGGGTTTAAATTTTAGGGTAATAGGTTTAGGGTTTAGGGTTTCGGGTTAAAGGTTTCGGGCTTAGGGTTTAGTGTTTAGGGTTTATTGTTTGAGTTAGGGTGTAGGGTAGGCTTAGGGTTTAGGGTTTAAGGATTAGGGTTTAGAGTTTAGGATTTAGAGTTTAGGCTTTAGAATTTGGATTCAGGGTTTAGGTTTAGGGTTAGGTTTTAGGCTTTAGGATTTAGGGTTTAGGGATTAACATTAAGAGTTTATGACTTAGAATTTAGGGTTTAGGGTTTAGGGTTTAGGATTTAGGGTTAGAGTTTAGGGTTTAGGGTTTAGAATTTGAATTTAGGGTTTAGGAATTTGATTTAGTGTTAGGGATTAGGGTTCAGGGTTTAAGGTTTATGGTTTTAGTGTTTAGGTTTAGGGTTTAGGTTTAGTATTTAGGGTTTAGTGTTTAGTGTCTACTGTTTAGGATATAGTGTTTAGGGTTTATGGTTTAGGGTTTAGAGTTTAGGGTTTCGGGTTTAGGGTTTAGGGTGTAGGGTTTAGGGTTTAAGGTATAAGGTTAAGGGTTTAGGGTTTAGGTTTAAGGGTTAATGGTTTAGGGTTAGGGTTTATGGTTTAGGATTTATGGTTTAGGTTTGGGGCTTAGAGTTTTTTTTAAATATTAATGACCCTAGGGGTCAGGGGCTTAGCTACACCCCAGGCCTTATCATAGATAAAAGAAAAACTACAAAGAGCGGGACGTAAACCTTACCTCCACATAATGGTGGTGCAAGAGTTGGTAGCCCACTAAGTAACCTTAGTTGGTTCTCCAACTCTTCTCCAAGCAAAAAATTGAACCTATATTTTATGCACGTATATGAGAGGACTCCTCTCTATACAAAGATTCTAGGGTAACATAAATGAGGGAGACTCTCCCTTTACAAAGGAAAGATTATATAAAAATACTATCCTAGTCAAGGGACAGACTAATAGGAGATGACAGGAGGGTCATCCAAAAGGCCTGAAGTAGTTCATGCTCCTTCATAGGTCCTCAAAGATAGGAATAAATCAAGGTTGTTCCTTAATTCTTTTCAATTTTCTTCTTCTGAAGCTTGCCATACCTAGTAGGTCTTGTTGGAAATAGGTTGCTGCAAGTTTGGGGAGTTGCTGAATGTTGAAGTATACCTGAGGATTAGTAATCTGGTGGCTGTGTTTAGAGAGTACATCTGCTACAAATTTGGCCTCCCTGAAAGTGTGAATGCATTTGAAATGATCGAGTTGAGTGACAAGTTGGTGAAGCTGTTGCATTTGGGAAGAGATGTTCCAGTGAGCTATCGTGTTGTTCACAAGCCAATCCACCAGCAGTTGGGAATCAACTTCAAGAATCATGTAATTATAGTTCATATGTATGCACCATGTTAAGCCAAAAATCGCAACTTCCACCTCAGCTTGGTTGTTTGTTCCTATCCCCAAAGGAGCTGAAAAGGCAAAGGTAATTGCTCCAAGATGGTTCCTGATGACACCCCCTGCTCCTATGCTGCCCGGGTTAGTCAAAGCACTCCCATCTGTGTTAAGTTTAACCCACCTGTATGGAGGTTTAGTCCACTGAACAGCAGCAACCTTGGTGACTTGGGTACAGTTTTCGATGATTGTACATAGCCTGTTCCACCTCAAAGGCCAATAGATATATGGAAAGACTGTGTGTAGCAGCTTGAAAGTATCCGGAATTACTAGATGCTTCACCCTTGCAATGTTGGACTGCTTGCCCCCGTACTTTGTAGCACACCTATTTTTCCACAAATTCCAACAAATAAAGATTGGTGTGGATTGTAGAATAAGCTTGTGTGCTTCATTGTTATGAGTAGCACTCCACCATCTCATGATCATGTTTCTAAGTGGCAAGTATTCAGTTTGGATGCCTAGAGAGATCGCAAAATACCTCCAAACACTCTTGGCAAAGTTTCCTGAATTGAATATATGCTCAATGGTATCTGTACCTGGAGAGTGACAGCAGTGACAGTCACTAGGTTCAATTCCAAAGCTCGAAAGTTTTTCATTGGTAGGGAGTTTTCTCCTGATTGCTCTCCAAAGTAAGAATGAGCATTTAGATGGAATTTTTGTATGCCAAGTGTAGGTGTTGATCTTGGTTTTCTCCCTTTTTTCTCTAATACTGTTCCATGCAGAGGAGACAGAAAAAAGACCATTGGTGTTGAGCTTCCACACTACTTGATCAGGTTGGCCTTGCTGGAGCTGTATCTGAGTGAATAAAATAATATGTACTTGGCTTTGAGGACCTACCTCGAGCACCTTAGTCATGTTCTATTGTCCATCTTCAATAAATTCCGTAACAGAATCATTGTTAAACCTGTTGCTGTTAGAGGTATAATGAGCTAACGGACCCACTCCTAACCAGTTATCCCACCAAAAGGAACAGGAACCATTTTTGATTTTCCATTGAATATTGTTCTCCACAGTGTGTTTCTTCTTCATCATCAATCTCCAAGCTTGTGATTCCCCTGTATCCCATTTTTTACTTATAGGATTGGATCTTTGGAAATACTTTGCCATAAGAAATTCACCCCAAAGTGTTTGCTTGGATCTAAAAATCCACCATTGTTTGAATTGGAAAGCTTGACACACATCATCCATGAGCCTAACTCCAATTCCCACCTCATCATAGGGAAAACTTAAGTTTTTCCATGAGGACCAGTGGTACTTTTTCTTGTCATTCCTCCATCCCCAGAAAAAGTCAGCCATGATGCCTTGGATATGCTTAATAATAGTTGAGGTAGCTGTAGTAGCTGACAGGATATGAATAGGGAGTGATTGTAAGACATGCTTAATCAAAGTTACTTTGCCCCCATAACTCAGCATCTTAGATTGCCAACCTGTAATTCTGTTCACAACTTTGCTAGTAATTTCAGAGAAATAGATGATCTTTGGACTACCAATAAATAGAGGGCAACCAAGGTAAGTGAGAGGAGCTTCTTTCTGATGAAATCTAGTGTATTTTTTTATTCTGTCGCAGGTAGTTCGGAAGGCATTGGAGTGTAGCATGAAGTGGCTTTTTGTTTTGTTGATAAGCTGGCCGGATATCCTCTCATATGTAGCCAAGGTATACATAATAAGTTTAAGAGAATGCTTCCTCCCAGAGTTGAATATTATGATGTCATCAGTAAGGCTAAGATGATTAACCTGAGGGCCTCTCCTCTCCATTTAGAAACCATGGTAAAGAGGATTATGGTGCAATCTGTTCAATGATCTAGACAACACCTCAGCACCTAAAATAAATAGGGCTGGGGATAGGGGATCACCTTGCTTTAGGCCTCTAGAAGAGTGAAAGAATACATGTCTCTTTCCATTAATAATGATAGAGTACCAATTGTATGCCATAATTCTCCAAACCATGTCATAGGCTTTTGCCATATCAATAATAATGAGGATCAGACAAGTATATGACCAAGACACCCTGTCATAGGCTTTTGCCATATCAAGTTTGATCACTACAATGCTTCCAATGGTAGGTTTTTTGATTTGGTGGATAATTTGTTGAGCTAACATAATGTTCTCTGAAATGCTCCTTCCCTTAACAAAACCTGACTGATTAGGGGAGATCAGACTAGGCAAGATGGGGGCCAGTCTGAGGCATAATAGCTTAGAAATAATCTTGTTTGTGACATTACTCAAGATGATTGGTCGAAACTCAGAGAGTTTATTAGGATTATTCACTTTAGTTAGAAGGACCAGGCAGGCATGTGAAAAGTATTTAGGAAGCATTTGGCCATTGAAATATGAATGAATGACTGCCAGCAGATCCTTTTTTATAATACTCCAGCATTTCTAGAAAAAACACCCATTCATTCCATTAGGTCCTGCAGCTGAATTAGGATTCATGGAGTAGACCACCTTCTTCAGCTCATCCAAAGTTGGTATTTCCTTCATCCTATCATTTTGCTCCTGAGTAACCATTCTGGGAATACAGTTCATGGGGATTTCATCAATAAGTTTTTCCTCTCCTGTAAAGATCTTCTGAAAATGATCACAGGCAGCCTGTGCAATGTGGTCATCACCCTGTACCCATTCATCATTGTCATTGAGGATTTTGTGAATAAACAACCTCCTCCTTCTTCCCCTAATCAAAGCATGAAAGTACTTAGAGTTACCATCACCCTCTTTAAACCATTGTAGTTGAGTCTTTTGTTTAAGAATAGAGTCCTCCAACTTCATGAATTTGATATATTCTACATTAATACCATGAAGTTTTGTTCTCTGTTCTTCTGTGTTGTTGTGAATGAGATCATCTTCTGCCACCCTGACTCTTTCCTCATAGTCTTTGACCTTTGCATAAATATCCCCAAACTGCATTTTAGACCAAGCACTGAGAGTAGAGGCAAGTCTCTTCATTTTTTGATGGAAGGTCCACATGTGATGTCCTTCTATAGGCCTGTTCCAGCAGTTTGTAACAGTCTCTACAAATGAAGGTTGTTCAGCCCAACAGTTAAGAAATTTGAAGTATTTAATGTGATTCTCTGGTTTAGCATTCATTTCCATAAGGAGTGGGCAGTGGTCAGACCCCACAAAAGGTAGGTGGGTAATGTTAGTATGAGGCATGATTTGCAACCACCTATCATAAACCAGAGCTCTGTCCAACCTTTTCCAAATTCTGAAATTTATACCTCTTTGATTAGACCAAGTGAATCTAGGTCCATTAAACCCCAAATCCATGAGTCCACAAGCTTCAATGACTCCAATGAATTCTAAGCTTTTACTCATGTTGTAAGGAATGCCACCAGTTTTTCATCAGTATCAGTTATAACATTAAAATCTCCAACAGTGCACCAAGGAGTGGCATCTCTAGTATCTGCAAAATGAAGTAACTTGTCCCAGAGAGGCTTTCTGAGATTATTCTTTGCATTTGGCATACACAAAGGTCTTGATGTAGGTACCAGGAGTTTCTGTGTGGTTGATTTCACAATTAATCTGTTGATCATCAGTTTCTAGTACCTTACAAGTAATATCATTTATCCAAAATAACAAAATTTTACCATTGATGTTACTAGTAGCATGATCCATGGAAAGCATACTTTTAAACATGTTTACATGGTCCTAGTCTGAGAATGGTTCCTAAATGGCAATCATAGACAGATGCTGCATATTTTTGAGATTCTTGAGTCTTTCTATAACACCTTGGGTATTGATTCCTCTCACATTCCATATAATTGTACTAATCATTGGGATGATTTAGAGGTAAAAATTCTAGTGTTTGGTCTTCCTGCTGTTACAGGAATGGGTGGGGATGGTTTTTTCAGAGGTAATCTTTCCAGATGCATGCCCCTGGCAGAGAGTCCATGTGTGTTGGTAACTTGTTGCAGTTCCTTGTCAAACTCTGTGTCATTATTTGGGCTAAAAGCTTTGATCAGGAATTCACTGGTCTCATTATCTTCATCTTGTGTATTGTGAAGTGGATTATTTTCTTCTATTTCATCTTCTGAATTTTCTACTTCGTACTCATCTCTTATAGTCACTTTGGCCTGATCAGGAGGTTTTCTAGGAGTAGGGGTGTTGTTCTTTGCTTTAAGGGGATCACATCCATTACTTGCTCCACCATGATGAATTTTTTACAAGGGTTTACTCCATCCGTATGTTGTCATTTTGGGTCTATTCTTGGTGATGTTGCTCAGCTTGCTTCTTCTTGATAGCTTCCCTCTTATTTTTGCTAGGCTTATTCTTACTCTTGGGGTTTCCACCTATTTGCTAGAGCTTGCTTTGTTTCACATATCCTTTGTCATAGAGCCTTTGAGCTGATTATCCTCTTCTCTAATGATATGTACCTGTTGACTTCCTTCTTTTGTGCTTTGGTGTACCTGTTTTTTATGTTGTTGGGCAGCATCTGTGGTGGTAGCAGGAGCTGGAAGGTCATTCCTAGGGTCAGCCATTTGGTTCTCATGCAAAACAGGAGACAATTCCCTCCACCTAGGTTCCCCTTCCTGCAAGTTAGTGTTTTTCTCCTTTACTACCATCCTCCCTCCGAAAATTCAGCAGTCACAAACAGGGGGATTACAGGGAATTGGACCTCATTTTCAACACAATGGTCATCAACATCAACAATAATAGGGGATGGGGGTAGCGTAATCTGGTCACAGGAGTTTTAGAATTCATACCTATTTTCTGCATTGTCTGTTGAGTCTGGGATGTTTTGGCTTGTTGTATCTGCACTTGAGAGTTTTGGTTCTTACCTTGGTCCTGGTTTTGTTGGTAGTTTTTGTTTTTTTTCTAGTTTGTATTTTCCATTGTTCCTCTTTGTGTGTGACAGCAACTTCAGTTGGCCTGCTTGCATTGGTTTGCCTATTTGATTGGACCTTTTCTTTACCTTCCTCATGCTGTTGATATCTTCTTGGATTCTGATTTAGTTGCTCCTCATATCCTTTCTTGTTGCCTTCCAATTCCTTCCTTTGTTTTATTTCTTCGTCCCTTTCCTTCATTGGACATTCTCCAAGTACACGGCCCTGGTGCTTACAATATAGACAATTTGAAGGAACATCTTCAAATTCTATGATTTGCCACTTACCTAGAGAAGGATCTTTTTCCGAAAAGCCAAGCCACACATGTTGAGGTCTTTCTTTAGTGATATCTATTTGGACCCTTACTTTTGCAACACTTCCCCTGGATTTTTTCATGGTTGCAGAGTCCAGATATAAACCTTACCAATAGGGGACAGCAATGGAGTAAGGATATCTATAAAGTAGCAATGCCAAGGGAGCTCGGGTAAAGTAATCCAGATGGGCACTATAGGGGTTTCCTCAGCAGGTGTAAAAGTAGGAGTCCACACCTGTAGCTTCATAGGATGACCTGCAATGAACATCCTCTTCTTTGTCCAAACTGAAATATGATCAGCTTCATTATCCAAATCGATATAAATGTGCCTTGAGTTAAAATGTGCAATCTTAACCCCTCCAGTAAGTTGAGTTTGAGCAATGAAGCTTTTTCTAATGACCTCCATCATGGGCATGGCATTAGTAAATTTACCTACCAGAGTATATTTACATCTTCCCGGCATCTTTTGCATGAAGTCCTCTTCATGAAAAGTTATAGAGGGATATTCTTATCTAGTTGTAATGATAGGGGAGATTATGTCCATGGGAAGAGCATTTTTTGTTTGGTTGGCTTTAAGTCTAGTAGCTAAGGATTGGAAAATTATGGGGGGGGGGGGTGGAAGGATCTGGGATTTGGTGAATAGTATTTTTCGTAAAGGTGCTATTGACATGAGGTTTATTTTGATTTTGTTTTGGACTGGTTTGGTTAGTTCTTTGCTGGTTAGGTCTGTAACTATCAAAGTTTGAGGATACTTTGACGGGAAGAAGAGGGATTTTAGGGTCTATATCATGGCCCTTATAAGTGAACTTCCCAGCTTGTCCATTAACCTCATTTTCAATAGCCTGCACAACAACCTGACCTTTCCCAAGCTCATTTTGACTTCTATGCAATTTATTACTAGGAGTATCATTATGATCAGCATCATTAGGAGAAAAGTTAATGAACTTAACTGCCTTCTCCTTTTTGGTGTTGTTTGGTTGTTTCCCTCCATTGTCTTTGCTTTGTTGCATTGTATTTGCACTGATGTTTATTTTATCTTTCACCTTCCACTTGGTCTTCTCCCCTTTGCCATGTTGTTTGTCGTTAGACGTCCCTGTCTGATCCTCAGCATTTGCATGTTGTGCTGCTTGGGTTACCTTTGTTGGTGTTTCTTGATTCCCTTGCATTTTCCCCTGCACATTGCCATCAGTGGTTTCCATTGCGATCAACTTCTCTTGATCTTGTTGTAATGGTTCCATCCTTTGATGTGAAGTATGTTCATTGCCCTGGTTGTGTCCTTGATTCAACAAACTTGTCATTCTAACTGATTCCAACTCCTCTCCTTTGTTATGATCAACATCCTTTGTTGTAACTTGGTCCTGCAGATTAGACAAGCAAACAGTAATATGTTGTTGATGAATTAGGTGTTCTTTTACCTTCCGGAGGTTGTCCTCATCACAAGGAGTCATTTGGTGTGACCCTTCATTGCCATTGCTGATCGGAGCTCCGGTGACTGTCGGATTTTATGTCGTCGGATATTTCCCCGTCAAAATGATCCAAGATTTTAGGAAGATGTACTCCTTGGCCTGGGGATGATCCCCAATGGTTGAAGTTTTAATTATCTCATCGGAAGATGGTCGAACTTGAGGGCGCACATCCGGCGATTTTGCGACGATTTCTCCAGAAATTTCCTTCGTATATCTCTCGATTTGTGTGATGGAATCGTTTGATTTTTGGACTGTAGATATATCTTTAGATGTAGATTCCTGATTCCCAGTCGAATTAACACGAATCATTCTAGATTGCTCTAGGGACATAATTTTTCGAGCCCAGTCTACCTCTTCTTCCGAAATCACGACGTGGATTGCTTTGATTCTTCGCAATTTCGAAGAGTTGTCTGATGAATCTGATGAAGCGTCCTATTAGGGTTTGTTAATGTTATAATTGCACGTCGATTGAGACTTGACCGGTGGTCGAAGCTGCTTCCCCGGCTGCTCTATGGCCATTCCGGTAAACTGCTGTAGCTTCCGCCTGGTGAGAGCAAATTTTGAGCGAGAATTTTTAAAGAGAGAAAATAATTAAGAAATGAGGAAGCGATGGGCTTAGAGTTTAGGGTTTTGGGTTTAGGGTTTCGAGTTGAAGGTTTAGGATTTAGGGTTTAGGGTTAAGGGTTAAGGTTTTTTTTTTTTAATTGAACGACCCTTGAGGGGGTCAGGGGCTGAGAAACACCCCCAAGCCTTATCATATATGAAAACAAAATTATACAAGGAGGGGGACATATACCTTACCTCCAACATATGGTGGGACAAGAGTCAACCTACCTACTAAGGTTAGTCAACTCCACCCCATACAATAAGATGTAATATTAAAACTAAGCACCTAGAGAGGATCCTCTCTTAATACAAAGTTACTAATAAAACATAAATAAGGGAGACTCTCCCCTTACAAAAATTAATAAAACTAAGACTAAACAACTACTATACCTAAAAAGGACATAGTAAATCGAGTAGATTATAACATGTCAAAATGTAATGATGTTGTCCATGAAATGTTGGACATAATAATATTGAGTGTCTTGAAATTGATAGCCTTCTCTGTAAGGATTTTGAAGTATGTTCATGGTGGTTGTTTAATTCTTTTAAGCTTCTTGCGTATGAAATTTTGTACTCCCAATTTCTCTAATATATAGCTTCCTTTAACTGGTAAAGGTAATTGATTATGAGTGTAGTAATTTTGTACAATGTCTTGTTGATGACTGTGTTTGGCGAGTAGATCAGCAGTACCATTCGCCTCCCTGTAAGTGTGCACACACTGAAAAAACACACATTGGTTAGCAAGAATCTGTAATTCTTGTTTATACCTGTGTATCTTCCAAGGGGGAATAGCAACCTTCAATAACCACTTGGTTAATAGTTCAGAATCAACCTCTAATATAATATTAGTGTAATCATGTTGTATACACCAATTTAAACCAAAACAGGCAGCCTGAACCTCTGCTTGGTTGTTAGTTCCTTCACCCAAAGGTACAACAAAAGCAGATATTATATTCCTTTGATCATCTCTTAAAATGCCTCCCCCTCCTATTTTCCCGGGATTATGTAAAGCACTACCATCCGTATTTAACATGTATCTAGTACAAGGAGGAGTTTTCCACCTAACTAAGGTGACTCGTATCTCCTAGTGCATTTTTCAATGCATGCCACCAGTTCTATCCAACTTACAGGCAATTGAAGATATGGGAAAATAGAATTAAGCATTAAAAGCATGTCTTTAATAATCAAGTATTTCACTTTGTGGATACTGGATGATTTTTCTCCATACTTGGTTGAACATCTGTTCTTCCAGAGATTCCAGCAGATGACTATAGGAAGTATTTGAATGATCATCTGGTGTGCTGTGTTCTTCCCTGCAATACCCCTCCAACACAATATCTGATTAAGGAATGAATTATGTTGCAGTTGGAGTCCCATGTTGCCTGCAAAGAATTTCCAGATATAACCTGCAAAATGTCCTTGGGGGAAGATGTGTTCAACATCATCCCATCCTTGCTGAAAATAACAATAACATTTCACAGGTTCCACTCCAAAATTAGTTAAGGATTCATTTGTTGGTAATTTATAACGTATTGCTGTCCATAGAAGAAAGGATATTTTAAAAGGTATATGTCTATGCCAAATTTGGGAATTAAGGACTGCAGTAGCCTTTTTCTTCCTGCACACTTCCCAGGCTAATTTACAAGTGAACTCTCCAGCTTCAGTGAGTTTCCAAACTGCAATATCTTTAACTCCCTGCACAAACTGAAAGTTAGTATTTAGAATAGATGGAATAAGAAGAGGAGGAACCTGTTGTCTTATTTTCCGTTCATTCCATTTTCCATCTACTAAAAAGTGTGCAATGGTAGCATTGTTAAGGCTTGAAATAGAGGTATTATAAGTAGCTAGAGCACCCCTTCTAGCCACTCATCCCACCAAAAGGAACAACTTCCAGATTGGATTTTCCAGCCTATATTTTTCTCGACTTGCTGCCTGTTTTTCATCATGTATCTCCACATCAATGAATCTCCTGTATCAACCTTTTTTGCCACTGGATGAGCTCTTTGACAATATTTGGCTTTATGAAATTGACTCCATAAAGATACTTTAGACCTGAAATTCCACCATTGTTTGTATTGTAAGGAAATGCAAATATCTGACTGCCTTCTAAGCCCTACACCACCTTCTGTATATGGTAAGCTCATTGTGTCAAGAGATGCCCAGTGATATTTCCTTTTGTCTTGATCCCTTCCCTAGTAAAAATCAGCAATGGTAGTCTCAATGTATTTAATAGTAGTACTGGGGGGAGAAAGGGCAGCCATAGTATGAATAGGTATAGATTGCAAGGCATGTTTGATCAATGTAATTCTGCCTCCAAAACTAAGTACGCTTGCCTGCCAGCCACACTTTTTTGGAAATCTTCTCCACTAATTGAGAATAATAAATGATCCTTTGTCTACCAATATAAAGAGGACATCCTAGATAAGTAATAGGACTGTTTTTCTGTGAAAAAGTGGTCACTTCTTTAATGGTATGGATGATATCTTGTGTTGTATTATCAGGAACCATAAAATGACTCTTTTATATGTTAATAGGCTGGCCAGAGGTACTTTCATATTCCCCTAACCTGTCCATAATAAGATTTAGGGATTGTCTATCAGTAGATGCAAAAATAATAACATCATCTGCAAAACTCAAGTGATTAATCTATGGTCCTCTAGGTTCCATAAAGAAACCTCTGTAATTAAAATTATGATGTAGAGAGTTAAGCAACCTAGTCAATACTTCTGCTCCTAAAATAAATAGGGTAGGAGATAAAAGGTCTCCTTGCTTAAGTCCTCTAGTGGAATGAAAGAAACCATGTCAATGTCCATTAATGATTATAGAATACCAATTGTTACTCATTATTCTCCACACTAGATCAATGAATAACTCCCCAAAACCAAATCTCCTAAGAGTCAAACATGTAAATGACCAAGACACTCTATCATATTCCTTGGTCATGTCAAGTTTGATTACAACATTATTTCCTGTATATGGTTTTTTAATACTATGAGTAATCTCTTGAGCAAGCATTATACTTTCTGTAATACTTCTACCTCTTACAAATCCTGACTGATTGTCTGATAATAATAGGGGCAGAAAATTGGCCAATCTCATGCTCAAGATCTTAGAAATTATCTTGTTAGAGAAATTACTCAGGCTGATAGGTCGAAGATCAGTGAATTTTGTAGGCTGTTCTAATTTTGGCAATAAAACCAAGCATGCATGAGTCATGAACTTAGGAATAATATTACCACAAAAGAAAGATTGTACAGTTGCCAGTAAATCTTCTTTAATGATACTCCAACAAACTTGATAAAATTTACCCCCTATACCATCTGGTCCTGCTGCTGAGTTGGGATTCATTGCAAACACAACTTGTCTGAGTTCCTCCATATTAGGAATTGCTTGCAACATCTCATTTTGTTCAGGAGTGACTACTGTAGGAATATTCTGAAGAATTTTGTCATCTATTCTATCAGTCTGGCCCTGAAAAATTTCCTGATAATAATCACATGTTGCCTGTACTATTTGCTCCTCACCTTGTATCCATTCCTCATTATCATTGTAAATCCTATGCAAAAATAACCTTCTTCTTCTACCTCTCATCAAAGCATGAAAATATTTGGTATTGGCATCACCATCCTTAAATCATTGTAATTGAGTCTTTTGTTTAAGGATAGATTCTTCCATTTTCAAATATCTAATATAATTGGCATTCATCTGATGAAGTTTCTGTCTACTATCTGCATTGTTGTTTGACATAAGTTTCTCCTCTAATTGCCTGATATTTTCCTCAAATTCCTTAACCTTAGTAAAGATATCTCCATACTCTTTCTTAGACCATTTGCTAAGTGTAGCTGTAATTCTCTTCATTTTCTGATGCAGTCTCCACATTGGATTGCCATTGACACCCTTTTCCCAGCACTGTTGTACTGTCTTCAAAAATGTGCCATTGTCAACCCAAAAATGTAAGAACTTCAAATATTTAGGATGACTCTCAATAACCTTAGTCATTTCCATCAACAGGGGACTATGATCAGAACCAACAGAGGATAATTTCTCGATAGTAGTTTGAGGCATAGCCTCTAACCATTTATCATTAACCATAGATCTATCTAATCTCTTCCAAATTCTAGCTTCTACATCCCTCTGATTACACCAAGTGAATGGAAGTCCTGTGTAGCCTAAATCAGTTAATCCACAAGCCTCTATCACTCCAATAAATTCAAAACTCTTATTCATATTGTAAGGTATTCCCCCAAGCTTCTCCTCTATAGAAGTGATAACATTGAAATCACCAATTGTACACTAGGGTAATTCCATATTCGCATAAAACAAGAGCCTGTCCCATAAAGATCTCCTCATGTATTCTTTACATTTAGCATATATAAAAGACAACATGAATTTTTCAGACATATCTGTTTGATGAAAAGTTATTGTAATATGTTGATCATGAGTTTCTATAATACGACTAGTGACCTCATTAGACCAAAATAGCCAGATTTTCCCATTATCATTACTAACAGCATTGTCCATCTGTAATTGACTTCTCACTATATCTATATGAGAATTATTAGCAAATGGTTCTAGAATACCAATAATAGATAGATGATGCAGCTTCTTGAGAGTTTGAAGTCTTTCCAAGGATCTTTTGGTATTGATACTCCTAGCATTCCAACAAATGACCTTAATCATTAATGACCTTTTGATTTGGACCTAGTCATGGGCCTATTATAGTTGTCAGACATGCTGGTAATAGGCTGATGAGGGTGGTGTCTAGTTTGCTTCCTTCCTCTTGGGGATAAACCATGTTGTTCAGTCATTCTTTGAACATCAGAATACTTATCCCAGAAAGTAGAACCAACAACCTGATCAGTATATTTCATGGTATCCTCTGCATCTTCATCAGAATCATCCATAGATTGGTTACCAGGATCAGGTTCATCCTCAGAATTAAGAGCCCCATAATCATAAGGAATCACCTTAACCTTATTACCTTTATTACCTTTATTAACAACTTGTTCATCATCATTCTGTATTATATTTTCAATACTCTGATCTTGATGAGAGAACTATTTGTTTGCAGGTATAACATCTGATTCCTTACCCATACTCTGTTGCAGTCTCTTTTTGATAGCCTCTCTTTTCTTTTTACTCAATCTGTCACCAGATTTATTATTAAATCTACCCTGTTGTTGCCCTGTATCAGTAACCTGTTGAGTGCCTGTTTTCTGTTGATTATTGATAGGGGTAGCAGGGGCTCTATAGTCTCCACTAGGGCCACTATCCACTTCCTCATTTCTAGCATCAGTCAGTTCCCCCCTCCCTTTGTAAGCCCCTTCCTGCAAGTTAGTATGTGTCTCCTGTCCCTTCCCATCCAAACCTCCAACAGCTACCTCATCAATAATATTATCAACATTATTAATGGGGTTAGGGGATGGGAGCATTCAGTCAATACCTGTACCAGCTTGTCATGTAGACAGTTCCTGTCTGTTAGTAATCTGTGTTACCTATGCAGACCTTTTATCCTCCTGTACAGGCCTGTTAATGTTGTCCTGTCCATTGTGTGCTGAATTTCTATTATACTCATTCTGAACTTGCCTTTGAGCTGCTGATGTCTGAGGTATGCTATCACCTTTATTGCCTTTGTATTTGTCCATAACCTCTAAACTAGGGGATGACTCCTACATATCAAGATTAATATATGTATTTTGTGTAGGAATATGAATTATACCTGCCTGTTTGGTGGACTATTCTACTTTTCTGATATTGTCTCTAGGTGCATGTGGTTGATTATTATTCCTTCTCCTTTGTGTTTGCCACTAATCATCTTGGTGATACTGCATGTGCTCCTGTTCTCCTTGCTGCTTATAATGCTGATTATTATCTTCCCTCTGCTCACGTTCTTGATGACCCTTAGATTGTTCCTGATTATTGTCCTTGTCTTTAGTATGCTTGTTCCTCACATTCTCCAATTCCTTTTTCTTTTTGTCCTCATCTCTTTGCCTTATAGTAGAGTCACTTTCCAAGTGTCGTTAGTGTTTACAGTAGAAACAATAATCTGGAATATTATCATACTCTATTTTCTTCCATCTCCCATTAGTGATATCCTCCCCTACATAACCCATCCAAATGTAGGGTGGTCTCTTTTCAGTAAGATCAACTTGGACCTTCACCCTTGCTTGACTACCCCTAGTCTTTTTAATAGATGCAGAATCCAAGTATAAAACCTTGCCAATGGGTGAAAGCAATCCAGAAACAAAGTCCTTATTATAGCAGTGCCAGGGTAGCTCAGGTAAGGAAATTCAAATAGGGACTATAGGAGTTTCTTCAGCCGGTTTAAAATTAGGAGTCCACACTTGAATTCTCATTACTTACCCTGCTATACTCGTCCTTTGCTTAGTCCAAACCATATTATAATCAAGCTCGTTATCAAGATCAATGTATACATGTCTAGAATTAAAATGGGCAATTTTAACTCCCCCGGACAGTTGAGTTTGTAAGATGAAATTATTCCTAATAAGCTCCACTTTAGGCATAGTGTTACTAAATTTCCCAATGAGGGTATATTTGCAAGTAGCTGCTAACTCTTTCATGACCTCATCTTTCACATACAACACTGCAGGCAGACCCTGTTCTGTGGTAATTTCAGCTGCTGTCAATGTAATGGAAACATCACATTTGGCCTGATTATACCTAAGTCTATCAGCATAGGTCTGTACAACAGTTAAGGGGCAGGAGCATCTAATGTATCAATTTTGGGAAGATTAGGAGTGTTACCAGTAGGACTATCATTTCTAACATTATTTGCATTAACTTTCTGAACTGATTTATCAAAATTACTAGAAATTCTAGGAAAATTCTCTTGATAAACCTGCTGTTGATTTTTCCTTTGCTCTTTAGCAACCCAAATTTGCTCATTCTCCTTTCTACACTGCTCATTACCAGCATTCAAAGGAATTTGACTCGTAGGAATCACAGGTGTATGAGATTTATCAATATGAGGTATACCTGTGTTCTTGCTTTGATTCTTGATAAGTTGTCCATCCATATGAGAAGTGCTCAATTGTCCCAAATCTTGATCATGTTGCTTTCCTTCTCTATGCTGAATTTCCATTGCTTCTTCAATTTGCATATTTCCCAAATTCGTCAACGGGACCCTTGCAGA
This sequence comes from Solanum tacnaense, assembly GCA_029582525.1. Lineage (NCBI taxonomy): Eukaryota > Viridiplantae > Streptophyta > Magnoliopsida > Solanales > Solanaceae > Solanum > Solanum tacnaense. The sequence continues at coordinate 56,623 of JAJOOD010000473.1, forward strand.
ATCGCCTGCGCCTACAATTCCACCTTGAGATAAACTTGAAGCTTCAACATTATGACCTCCACGATCAGTATTAGAATCATCGCGAATCCTCTCTATATTGCTTCGATTTTGATGGCGCCTTTGGGACGCATCTGTCACCATCGCCTGTGTACTTCGCTCAACTGGAACGGTGGAATCAAGTAGTTTTTGACTATTATGTAGATCTTCGAACTGGGAATCTTTTTCACCTACCCTTTTTCCTTGAATTTGACACGAATCTTCCATGGATAAATGAGTGCGAGTGCCATCCATCTCCCTTTCCACCATAGCAGTATGAATCGCCTCTTCTCTCACCTACGAGGAGTTGTAGGATGAAGCTGAAGACGATTCTGGTAACAGACGAATTATATTTGTCATGGGCATCATTGTAGAAGGATCTGGTGGCCTGAATCGATCATTTGGCAACATTTTTTCCATTCTATTGTTACTGAAACTTTGTGAATTTAGCTGAGATAGCTAATTTCTTGAAGAATTCTAGAGAGAGAAAATTTTTAGAGAGAGTTTCACTATTGTTTGGTAGTATTCAAGGTTAAGGGTTTAGGAATTATGGTTCAGGGTTTAGGGTTTAGGTTTAGGGTTTTGGTTTAGGGTTTAGGGTTTAGGGTTTAGGATTTAGGGTTTAGGGTTTAGGGTTTAGTGATTAGAGTTTGGATTTAGGGTATTGGGTTTTGGTTTAGGGTTATGTTTAAGGTTTAGGGTTTAGGATTTATTTTTTGAATATAGGGTTTAGGGTTTAGGGTTTAGGATTAAGGGTTAAGTTTTAGGGTTTAGGTTTTAGGGTTTATGGTTTATGGTTTAAGGTTTTAGGTTTTAGGTTTAATGTTTAAGATTTAGGGTTAGGGTTTAGGGTTCAGGGTTTAAGGTCTAGTGTTTAGGATCTACTGTTTAGGATCTACTATTTAGGATTTAGGGTTTAGGGTTTAGGGTTTAAGGTTTAGGTTTAGGGTTTAAGGGTTAGGGTTTAGGGTTTAGGGTTTAGAGTTTAAGGTTTAGGGTTTAAGGTTTAGGTTCTAGTGTTTAGGATCTACTATTTATGGTTTAGGGTTTAAGGTTTAAGTTTAGGGTTTAAGGTTTAGGGTTTAGGGTTTTAAATTAAGGGTTTAGATTTTAGGGCTGAGGGTGTCGGGTTTATTGTTTAGGGTTAGGAGTTTATAATTTAGGGTTTATCGTATAAATTTTAGGGTTTAGGGTTTAGGGTTTCGGGTTTTGGGTTCACAGTTTAGGCTGTCGGGTTAAAGATTTAGGCTTTAGGGTTTAGGGTTTTGAGTTGTAAGTTTAGGGTTTAAGGTTTAGGGGTTAGGATATAGGGTTTAACTTTAGGATTTAGGGTTTAGGGTTTAAGGTATAGGGTTTACGGTATAGGGTTTAGGGTTTGGGTTTAGGGTTAGCCTTTAGGTTTTAGGTTATAGGGTTTAGGGTTTAGGGTATAGGGTATAGAGTATACGGTTTATTGTTTAGATTTATTGTTTTTGGTTAAGGATTTAGGGTTTTGTTTAGGGTTTAGGTTTTAGGGTTTTTGTTTTTTGTTTTTTTTTATTTTTTATTTTAATGACCCTTGGGTGGGTCAGGGGCTTTGCAACACCCCCAGGCCTTAACATAAATAAAACAAAATAAGTACAAGGAGGGGGACATAAAACCTTACCTCCAGTCCTATGTTGGTTCAAGGGTCGAATTTCCTACTAAGGATATTCAACTCATCCCCATGCTATAAAAAGGAAACCTAGTTCTAAGCACCTAAGGAGAGGACTTCTCTCAATACAAGGAAACTAGGAAAATATAAATAAGGGAGACTCTCCCCTTACAAACGAAAGAGAAAAAGCCTATTCAAAAAAACTATACCTACTTCTAGAGTTAGGGTATATCATTTAGGGTTTAGGGTTTAGAGTTAGGGTATAGGGTTTTGGGTATAGGGTTTAGGGTTTATCATTTAGGGTTTATGGTATAGGGTTTAGGGTTTAGCATTTAGGGTTTAGGGTTTTGGTTTAAGGCTTAGGGTTTAGGGTTTAGGGTTTAGGGCTTAGGATCTAGGGTTTATGGTTTAGAGTTTAGGGTTTAGGATTTAGGGTTTAGAGGTCATAGTTTATAGTGTAGGGTTAAGGGTTTAAATTTTAGGGTTTAGGGTTTAGGGTTTTGGGTTAAAGGTTTAGGGTTTAGGGTTTAGGGTTTATTGTTTTGGGTTAGGGTGTAGGGTAGCTTAGGGTTTAGGGTTTAGGGTTTAAGGATTAGGGTTTAGAGTTTAGGATTTAAAGTTTTTGTCTTTAGAATTTGGATTCAGGGTATAGGTTTAGAGTTAGGTTTTAGGCTTTAGGATTTAGGGATTAGGGATTAACATGAAGAATTTATGATTTAGTGTTTAGGGTTTAGGATTTAGGGTTAGAGTTTAGGGTTTAGGGTTTATAATTTGAATTTAGGGTTTAGGAATTAGGTTTAGTGTTATGGATTAGGGTTCAGGGTTCAGGGTTTAGAGTTTTAGTGTTTAGGTTTAGGGTTAGTATTGAGGGTTTAGGGTTTAGGGTTTAGTGTCTACTGTTTAGGATATAGTGTTTAGGGTTTATGGTTTAGGGTTTAGAGTTTAGGGTTTCGGGTTTTGGGTTTAGGGTTTAGGGTTTAAGGTATGAGGTTAAGGGTTTAGAATTTAAGGTTTAGGGTTTAGTGTTTAGGGTTTAGGGTTTTGGGTTTAGGGTTTTGGGTTTAGGGTTCGGGTTTTATGGTTTAGGTTGAAAGTTTAGGGTTAACGGTTTACGGTTTACTGTTTAGGTTTCGGGCATAGAGTTTAGTGTTTTGGGTTTAGGGTTTTGAATTAAAGTTTTAGGATTTAGGGTTTAGGGTTAAGGATTTAGGAATTATGGTTTAGCATTTAGGGTTTCGGGTTTAGGGTTTTGGGGATAGGAGCGATAGTTTGGCGATGCGCCGATTGAACTTGGCGACCAAGACTTGATCTCACCGAAAGTTCTAGTAGCTCCCTCAAATGGGTAGCCAATTCGGCAAGCTACCTGCCCAAAGGGCGAGGCGCTGAATGGTTAGGTGAGGCCCGAATTAGCTCGCCCAATAGACCTTCAGCAGCTCCGTCGACATTCTAAAATTTGGAATTTGGTGGTCCCCCCTACTCTTATCCTTTAGTCCTTTAGTACTTGCCCCTTTTAGTAAATTCTTCTTTAATATACACTTTTACTCTTTCTGTTTCTTCCCTTTTTGGGTCAAACCCCTTCTTTTCAAATGTTATTACCTTTGAAGATTTGAATACTCTTGAAGACTTCAAGAACAAGATGAAGACCCATAATAAAACCCTTGAAATTTTTATCTCAGAATTTCACGAAAATTTAGGTGAAGGCTCTCCTTGATGTGGGGAACAACACCCAATACTTTTTAACCTTCAATTCCAAACCAAATACTTCAAATTTTAAAACCAACTTTGTCTTCTTCAAGTCTTCAATGGTGGATTCTTCAACAAGCCTCCAAACTCCTACCAATCTCAACCTAAGACTCAAATAGGGTTGGAGAACACTTTAAGTTTAGAGTTTAGGGTTTAGGGTTTATGGTTTTGGGTTTTGGGTTTTGGGTTTAGGGTTTAGGGTATAGTGTTTAGGATTTACACTATGGGGTTTAGGGTTTAGGATAAATGGTTTAGGGTTTAGAATTTAGGGTTTAGGGTTTAGAGTTTAGGGTTTATGGTTTATGGTTTAGGGTTTAGGTTTATGTTTAGGGTTAGGTTTTAGGGTTTAAGGTTTATAGTTTAGGTTTTAGGGTTTAACATTTAGAGTTTAGGATTTAGGGTTTAGGGTTTAGAGTTTAGGGTTTAGGGTTTAGGGTTTAAGGTTTAGGGTTTAAGGTTAATGGTTTAGGATTTATGGTTTAGGGTTTAGTGTTTAGGGTTTAGGTTTTAGAGTTTTTGGTGTATGGTTTAGGTTTAGCGTTTAGGGTTTAAGATTTAGGATTTAAAGTTTAGAGTTTAGTGTTTAGAGTTTAGGGTATAAGGTTTAGGGTTTATGGTTTTGTGTTTAGCGTTTAAACTTTCGATTTAGGGTTTATGGTTTAGGTTTAGGGTTTAGGGTTTATGGTTTAGGGTTTATAGTTTAGGGTTTAGAGTTTTAGGGTTTATGTTTAAGGC
>JAJOOD010000474.1:0-14194 GCA_029582525.1 Solanum tacnaense
TCTCCACAAAAGAAAAGAAGATTTAAAAGGAATACTCTTGTGCCAAATGAATGTATTGAACATCGTTTTGTCCTTCTTCTCCCTGAGTTCATTCCACGCAGAAGCACATGTAAACTTTCCGTCGCTGTTGAGTTTCCAGATGGCTTGGTCAGGTATATCTTGTTGTATATAGAGTCTGGTGGACAGTATGTCAGCAAGGTAATTGCTAGGAGCTAGTTGAGTGAGCATATTTTGGTTCCATTGTCCCCCGACCCAAAATTTTGCTATAGTGATATTGTTGAATTTGGGAAACTTCAAACGGCCATAACTCGGGCTTCGGATGTCCGTTTCAGTCGATTTTTTTTCTGAACCTGCGTATTTTTTCGATATCTACGCAACCAAACTGCCGCAAGGCGGTTTGAGCGAGCCAATTTTTCAAAAAATGCCTTTTACTCATTCTTAGGTGAGTAAAAATAAGATGAGCAAATAAAAAGGAAATTCAAACGGCCATAACTCGAGCTTCAGACGTCCGTTTCAAGCGATTTTTTTTTTGAACCTGCATATTTTTTCGACATCTACTCAATTGAAATGACGTGAGGCGATCAGAGCTATCCAATTTTTCAAAAAACGCCTTCTGCTCATTCTTATACGAGTAGAAATATGATGGAAAAATAAAAAGGAAATTCAACGAAAGCGAATGAGTTTTTCAGATAGATCTCAAAAAAATACAAGGCAACAAGAAAAAAATTGCGCCAAAAGGACGTTCGAGTAGAAAGTTACGATCATTCGAAAATTTCGCATCTTAAAGATTGAAGGTAGATGTGAAAAAAAGAAATTCAAACGGCCATAACTCGGGCTTCGGGTGTACGTTTCAGGCGATTTTTTTTTTGAACCTGCATTTTTTTTCGATATCTACGCAACCCAACCGTCGTGAAGAGGTTTGAGCGAGCCTATTTTTCATAAAACACATTCTACTCATTGAAATATGAAGAAAAAGTAAAAAGGAAATTCAATGAAAGAGGATGAGTTTTTCAAATAGATCTCGCAAAAATACGAGGAATCAAAAAAAATTGCGTCGAAAGGACGTTCGAGTCAGAAGTTACGATCATTTGAAAAAATTCTTAAAGATTGAAGGTAGCTGTGAATTTGGGAAACTTCAAACGGCCATAACTAGGGCTTCGGATGTCCGTTTCAGTCGATTTTTATTTTGAACCTGCGTATTTTTTCGATATCTACGCAAACAAACTGCCGAAAGGCGGTTTGAGCGAGCCGATTTTTCAAAAAACGTCTTTTACTCATTCTTAGGTGAGTAAAAATAAGATGAGCAAATAAAAAGGAAATTCAAATGGCCATAACTCGAACTTCGGACGTCTGTTTCAGGCGATTTTTTTTTTGAACCTGCATATTTTTTCGACATCTACGCAATTGAAATGACGTGAGGAGGTTAGAGCTATCCAATTTTTCAAAAAACGCCTTCTGCTCATTCTTATACGAGTAGAAATATGATGGAAAAATAAAAAGGAAATTCAACGAAAGCGAATGAGTTTTTCAGATAGATCTCGAAAAAATACGAGGTAACAAAAAAAAAATTGCACCAGAAGGACGTTCGAGTCGAAAGTTACGATCATTCGAAAATTCATCATCTTAAAGATTGAAGGTAGCTGTAAAAAAAAGAAATTCAAACGGCCATAACTCGGGATTCGATTATCCGTTTCAGGCGATTTTTTTTTTGAACCTTTGTATTTTTTCGATACCTACGCAACGCAACCGTCGTGAAGCGGTTTGAGCGAGCCGATTTTTTCAAAAAACGCCTTCTACTCACTGAAATATGATGAAAAAGTAAAAATAAATTCAATGAAAGGGGATGAATTTTTCAAATAGATCTCGCAAAAATACGAGGAATCAAAAAAAAAATTGCGTCGAAAGGACGTTCGAGTCAGAAGTTACGATCATTTGAAAAATTCTTAAACATTGAAGGTAGCTGTGAATTTGGGAAACTATAAACTGCCATAACTCGGGTTTCGGATGTCCGTTTCAGTCGATTTTTTTTTAAACCTGCATATTTTTTCAATTTCTACGCAGTCAATCAACCGCATGGCGGTTTGAGCGAGCCGATTTTTCATGAAAAGCCTTCTACTCATTCTTAGGTGAGTAGAAATAAGATGAACAAATAAAAAGAAAATTCAAACGGCCATAACTCGAGCTTCGGACGTCCGTTTTAGGCAATTTTTTTTTTGAACCTGCATATTTTTTCGACATCTACACAACAAAAATGTCGTGAAGCAGTTTGACCTATCCAATTTTTGAAAAATTGCCTTCTGCTCATTCTAATACGAGTAGAAATATGATTGAAAAATAAAAAGGAAACTCAACGAAAGCGAATGAGTTTTTCAGATAGATCTCGAAAAAATACGAGATAAAAAAAAAATTTGCGCCAAAAGGACGTTCGAGTCGAAAGTTACGATCATTCGAAAATTCAGCATCTTAAAAATTGAAGGTAGCTGTGAAAAAAGGAAATTCAAACGGCCATAACTCGGGCTTCGGGTGACCGTTTCAGGAGATTTTTTTTTTGAACCTTCGTATTTTTTCAATATCTACGCAACCCAACCGTCGTCAAGCGGTTTGAGCGAGCCGATTTTTCAAAAAACGCCTTCTACTCATTGAAATATGATGAAAAAGTAAAAAGGAAATTCAATTAAAGGGGATGAGTTTTTCATATAGATCTCGCAAAAATACGAGGAATCAAAAAAAAAATTGCGTCGAAAGGACGTTCGAGTCAGAAGTTACGTTCATTTGAAAAAATTCTTAAAGATTGCAGGTAGCTATGAATTTGGGAAACTTCAAACGGCCATAACTCGGGCTTCGGATGTCCGTTTCAGTCGATTTTTTTTTGAACTTGCGTATTTTTTCGATATCTACGCAACTAAACTGCCGCAAAGGGGTTTGAGTGAGCCGATTTTTCAAAAAATGCCTTTTACTCATTCTTAGGTGAGTAAAAATAAGATGAACAAATAAAAAAGAAATTCAAACGGCCATTTCAGGCGATTTTTTTTTTGAACCTACATAATTTTTTGACATCTACGCAATTGTAATGACGTGAGGCGGTTAGAGCTATCCAATTTTCCAAAAAAGGCCTTCTGCTCATTCTTATACGAGTAGAAATATGATGGAAAAATAAAATGGAAATTCAACGAAAGCGAATGATTTTTTCAGATAGATCTCGAAAAAATACGAAGCAAAAATAAAAAATTGCTCAAAAAGGACGTTCGAGTTGAAAGTTACGATCATTCGAAAATTCAACATCTTAAAGATTGAAGGTAGCTGTGAAAAAAAGAAAATCAAACGGCCATCACTCGTGCTTCGGACGTACGTCTCGGGCGAATTTTTTTCTGAACCTGCGTATTTTTTCGATATCTACGCAACCCAACCGTCGTGAAGCTGTTTGAGCGAGCCTATTTTTCAAAAAACGCCTTCTACTCATTGAAATATGAAGAAAAAGTAAAAAAGAAATTCAATGAAAGGGGATGAGTTTATCAAATAGATCTCGCAAAAATACGACGAATCAAAAACAAAATTGCGTCGAAAGGACGTTCGAGTCAAAAGTTACGATCATTTGAAAAATTTTTAAAGATTGAAGATAGCTGTAAATTTGGGAAACTTCAAACGGCCATAACTCGGGCTTCAGTTGTCCGTTTCAGTCGAATTTTTTTTAAATCTGCGTATATTTTCGATATCTACGCAACCAAACTACCGCAAGGCGGTTTGAACAAGCCGATTTTTCAAGAAACGCCTTCTACTCATTCTTAGGTGATTAGAAATAAGATGAGCAAATAAAAAGGAAATTCAAACGGCCATAACTCGAGTTTCTAACGTCCGTTTCAGGCGATTTTTTTTTGAACCTTTGTATTTTTTCGATACCTACGCAATGCAACCGTCGTGAAGCGGTTTGAGCAAGCCGATTTTTCAAAAAACGCCTTCTACTCATTGAAATATGATGAAAAAGTAAAAAGAAAATTCAATGAAAGATGATTAGTTTTTCAAACAGATCTTGCAAAAATACGAGGATTCAAAAAAAAATTGCGTCGAAAGGACGTTCGACTCAGAAGTTACGATCATTTGAAAAATTCTTAAAGATTGAAGGTAGTTGTGAATTTGGGAAACTTCAAACGGCCATAACTCGGTCTTCGGATGTACGCTTCAGTCGATTTTTTTTTTGAACCTGCGTATTTTTTCGATATCTACGCAACCAAACTGCTGCAAGGCGGTTTGAATGAGCCAATTTTTCAAAAAACGTCTTTTTTACTCATTCTTAGGTGAGTAGAAATAGGATGAGCAAATAAAAAGGAAATTCAAACGGCCATAACTCGAGCTTCGGACGTCCGTTTCAGTCGATTTTTTTTTTGAACCTAAATATTTTTTTGATATTTACGCAATTGAAATGACGTGAGGAGGTTAGAACTATCCAATTTTTCAAAAAACGCCTTCTGCTCATTCTTATACGAGTAGAAATATGATGGAAAAATAAAAAGGAAATTCAACGAAAGCGAATGAGTTTTTCAGATAGATCTCGAAAAAATATGACGTAACAAAAAAAAAATTGCGCCAAAAGGACGTTCGAGTCGAAAGTTACGATCATTCGAAAATTCAGCATCTTAAAGATTGAAGGTAGCTATGAAAAAAAGTAATTCAAACGGCCATAACTAGGGCTTCGGGTGTACGTTTCAGGCGATTTTTTTTTTGAATCTGCGTATTTTTTCGATATCTACGCAACCCAACCGTCATAAGGCGGTTTGAGCGAGCCTATTTTTCAAAAAACGCCTTCTACTCATTGAAATATGAAGAAAAAGTAAAAAGGAAATTCAATGAAAGGGGATAAGTTTATCAAATAGATCTTGCAAAAATACGAGGAATCAAAAAAAAAATTGCGTCGAAAGGACGTTCGAGTCAAAAGTTACGATCATTTGAAAAATTCTTAAAGATTGAAGATAGCTGTAAATTTGGGAAACTTCAAACAGCCATAACTCGGGCTTCAGTTGTCCGTTTCAGTCGATTTTTTTTTTAAATCTGCGTATATTTTCGATACCTACGCATCAAACTACCGCAAGTCGGTTTGAACAAGCCGATTTTTCAAGAAACACCTTCTACTCATTCTTAGGTGAGTAGAAATAAGATGAGCAAATAAAAGGGAAATTCAAACGGCCATAACTCGAGCTTCGGACGTCCGTTTCAGGCGATTTTTTTTTTCAACCTGCAATTTTTTCAACATCTACGCAACCAAAATGTCGTGAGTAAGTTTGAGCTATCCAATTTTTGAAAAAATGCCTTCTGCTCATTCTAATACGAGTAGAAATATGATGGATAAATAAAAAGGAAATTCAACGAAAGCGAATAATTTTTTCAGATAGATCTCGAAAAAATACGAGGTATCAAAAAAAAAATTGCGCCAAAAGGACGTTCGAGTCGAAAGTGACGATCATTCGAATATTCAGCATCTTAAAAATTGAAGGTAGCTGTGAAAAAAGAAAATTGAAACGGCCATAACTCGGGCCTCGGATGTCCGTATCAGGCGATTTTATTTTTGAACCATTGTATTTTTTTGATATCTACGCAACCCAACCGTCGAGAAGCGATTTGAGCGAGCCTATTTTTCAAAAAACGCCTTCTACTCATTGAAATATGAAGAAAAAGTAAAAAGAAAATTCAATGAAAGGAAATGAGTTTTTCAAATAGATCTCGCAAAAATACGCGCAATCAAAAAAAAAATTGCGTCGAAAGGACTTTCGCGTCAGAAGTTACGATCATTTTAAAAATTCTTAAAGATTGAAGAATGCTGTAAATTTGGGAAACTTCAAACGGCCATAACTCGGGCTTCAGATGTCCGTTTCAGTTGATTTTGTTTTTGAACCTGCGTATTTTTTCGATATCTACGCAACCAAACTGCCTCAAGGCGGTTTGAGCGAGCCTATTTTTCAAAAAACGCCTTTTAGTCATTTTTAGGTGAGTAGAAATAAGATGAGCAAATAAAAAGGAAATTCAAACGGCCATAACTCGAACTTCGGACGTCCGTTTCAGACGATTCTTTTTTTGAACCTGTATATTTTTTCGACATCTACGCAACCGAAATGACGTGAGGCGGTTTGAGCTATCCAATTTTTCAAAAAATGAATTCTGATCATTCTTATACGAATAGAAATATGATGGAAAAATAAAAAGGAAATTCAAAGAAAGCCAATGAGTTTTTCAGATAGATCTCGAAAAAATACGAGTTATCAAAAAAAAATTGCGCCAAAAGGACGTTCGAGTCGAAAGTTACGATCATTCGAAAATTCAGCATCTTAAAGATTGAAGGTAGCTGTGAAAAAAAGAAATTTAAACGGCCATAACACGGAATTCGGTTGTCAGTTTCAGGCAATTTTTTCTTGAACCTGCGTATTTTTTTGAAATCTACGCAACCAAAATGACGTGAGACGGTTTGAGCTAACCGATTTTTCAAAAAACGCATTCTGCTCATTCTTACACGAGTAGAGATTTGATGGAAAAATAAAAAGGAAATTCAACGAAAGCCATTGAGTTTTTCAGATAGATCTTGAAAAAATACGAGTTATCAAAAAAAAAATTGCGTCAAAAGGACGTTCGAGTCGAAAGTTACGATCATTCGAAAATTCAGCATCTTAAAGATTGAAGGTAGGTGTGAAAAAAAGAAATTCAAACGGCCATAACTTGGGATTTGGGTGTCCGTTTCAGGCGATTTTTTTTTTTGAACCTGCGTATTTTTTCGATATCTACGCAACCCAACCGTCGTGAAGCGGTTTGAGCGAGCCTATTTTTCAAAAAACGCCTTCTACTCATTGAAATATGATGAAAAAGTAAAAAGGAAATTCAATGAAAGGGGATGAGTTTTTCAAATAGATCTCACAAAAATACGAGGAATCAAAAAAAAAATTGCGTCGAAAGGACGTTCAAGTCAGAAGTTACGATTATTTTAAAAATTCTTAAAGATTGAAGGTTGCTGTGAATTTGGAAAATTTCAAACGGCCATAACTCGGGCTTCGGATGTCCGTTTCAGTCGATTTTTTTTTTTGAAACTGCGTATTTTTTTGATATCTACGCAACCCAACTACTGCAAGGCGGTTTGAGCGAGCCGATTTTTCAAGAAATGCCTTCTACTCATTCTTAGGTGAGCATAAATAAGATGAGCAAATAAAAAGGAAATTCAAATGGCCATAACTCGAGCTTCGGACGTCCGTTTCAGGCGATTTTTTTTTTGAACCTGCATATTTTTTCAATATCTACGCTACCGAAATGACGGGAGGCGGTTTGAGCTATCAAATTTTTCAAAAAACGCCTTCTGCTCATTCTTATACGAGAAGAAATATGATGGAAAAATAAAAAGGAAATTCAAAGAATGTGAATGAGTTTTTCAGATAGATATCAAAAAAATACGAGGTAACAAAAAAAAAATTGCGCCAAAAGGACGTTCGAGTCGAAAGTTACGATCATTCGAAAATTCAGCATCTTAAAGATTGAAGGTAGCTGTGAAAAAAAGAAATTCAAACGGCCATAACTCGGGCTTCGGTTGTACGTTTCAGACGATTTTTTTTTTGAACCTACGTATTTTTTCGATATCTACGCAATCCAACCGTCTTAAAGCGGTTTGAGCGTGCCTATTTTTCAAAAAACGCATTTTACTCACTAAAATATGATGAAAAAGTAAAACTGAAATTCAATGAAAGGGGATGATTTTTTCAAATAGATCTCGCAAAATTACGAGGAATCAAAAAAAAAATTGCGTCGAAAGGACGTTCGAGTCAGAAGTTACGATTATTTGAAAAATTCTTAAAGATTGAAGATAACTGTAAATTTGGGAAACTTCAAACAGCCATAACTCGAGCTTCGGATGTCCGTTTCAGTCGATTTTTTTTGAACCTGCGTATTTTTTCGATATCTACGCAACTAAACTTCCGGAAGGCGGTTTGAGCGAGCCGATTTTTTAAAAAACACCTTTTACTCATTCTTAGGTGAGTAGAAATAAGATGAGCAAATAAAAAGGATATTCAAACGGCCATAACTCGAACTTCGGACGTCCGTTTCAGGCGGTTTTTTTTTTGGTCCTGCATATTTTTTCGACATCTACGCAACCAAAATGTCGTGAGGTAGTTTGAGCTATCCAATTTTTCAAAAAATGCCTTCTGCTCATTTTAATACAAGTAGAAATATGATGGAAAAACGAAAAGGAAATTCAACGAAAGCGAATGAGTTTTTCAGATAGATCTCGAAAAAATACGATGTATAAAAAACAAAATTGCGCCAAAAGGACGTTCGAGTCAAAAGTTACGATCATTCGAAAATTCAGAATCTTAAAAATTGAAGGTAGCTGTGAAAAAAGGACATTCAAACGGCCATAACTCGGGATTCGGGTGTACGTTTCAGGCGATTTTTTTTTTGAACCTGCGTATTTTTTCGATATCTACGCAACTAAACTACCGCAAGGCAGTTTGAGTGAGCCAATTTTTCAAAAAACACCTTTTACTCATTCTTAGGTGAGTAGAAATAAGATGAGCAAATAAAAAGGAAATTCAAACGGTCATAACTCAAGTTTCGGACGTCCGTTTCAGGCGATTTTTTTTTGAACCTGCATATTTTTTCGACATCTACGCAACCGAAAAGACGTTAGGCGGTTTGAGCTATTCGATTTTTCAAATAACGCCTTATGTTCATTCTTATACGAGTAGAAATATGATGGAAAAATAAAAAGGAAATTCAATGAAAGACAATGAATTTTTCAGATAGATCTCGAAAAAATACGAGGTATCAAAAAATCTTGCGCCAAAAGGACGTTCGAGTCGAAAGTTACGATCATTCGAAAATTCAGCATCTTAAAAATTGAAGGTAGCTATAAAAAAAGGAAATTCAAACGGCCATAACTCGGGCTTCGGGTGTCCATTTCAGACGGTTTTTTTGTTGAACCTTCGTATTTTTTCGATATCTACGCAACCCAACAGTTGTGAAGCGGTTTGAGCGAGCCTATTTTTCAAAAAACGCCTTCTACTCATTGAAATATGATGAAAAAGTAAAAAGGAAATTCAATGAAAGGGGATGAGTTTTTCAAATAGATCTCGCAAAAATACGAACAATCAAAAAAAAATTGCGTCGAAAGGACGTTCGAGTCAGAAGTTACGATCATTTGAAAAATTCTTAAAGATTGAAGGTAGCTGTGAATTTGGGAAACTTCAAACGGCCATAACTCGGGCTTCAGATGTCCGTTTTAGTCGATTTTTTTTTGAAACTGCGTGTTTTTTCGATATCTACGCAACCAAACTGCCGCAAGGCAGTTTGAGTGAGCCGATTTTTCAAGAAACGCCTTCTACTCATTCTTAGGTGAGTAGAAATAAGATGAGTAAATAAAAAGGAAATTCAAACGGACATAACTCGAGCTTCGAACTTCCGTTTCAGGCGATTTTTTTTTGAACCTGCATATTTTTTCGAGATCTACGCAACCAAAATGTTGTGAGGCAGTTTGAGCTATCCTATTTTTCAACAAACGCCTTCTGCTCATTTTTATACGAGTAGAAATATTATGGAAAAATAAAAAGGAAATTCAACGAAAGAAAATGAGTTTTTCAGATAGATCTCAAAAAAATACGAGGTATCAAAAAAAAAATTGCGCCAAAAGGACGTTCGAGTCGAAAGTTACGATTATTCGAAAATTCAGCATCTTAAAAAGGGAAAAGGGTCAAAAATACCCCCCAAGTTTGGTTTATTGTTTGACTTTACCCTCGCCGTTAAAATGAAGTTAATTTTACCCCTCCCGTTACTAATTTCACCAAAATTACCCCTCATTTAGACGGAATCCCCAAAATTGATCCAAATTGACCCAAGTCTTTATTTAGAAAGAATTTCTACTTTAAAGGATTGCGAGTCTGAATTTGGTGAATCTGAGATATCGGAATTTGGAAGGTTCAGTTGTGAAGTGACTAGAACTTTGGAGAGATGGACAAATGGTACACAAAACATAAAAGAGGAAAACACAAGTCCTTCAGGAAAACACAAGAAAGGTTCTCTTTCACTAGGTTCAGTTTCTCTTCCTACCGAAGATTGTGCTGCTGCTGCTACTACTCCTTGTTGGCCACTTTTACAAACGATGAGCTCATTGAATGAACCTGTTAAAGTAAAAAGAAAGATGTCAGTAGTGCAGTGGGTGATGACCTTGCCAAACAGATCTATGTTAGATAGTCCTAAATCAAATTCTTCTTCGAAAGAGAACCAAAATGCTTTTGGAATGGAAAATAGTTACTCCCTCATGGATTATATTGAAAAGGAAAGTGCATCAGTTGGTAGCCAGCTGATAAAAGATTATTTTGGCTGCAAGATCGCTGTAGAAATCAGAGGAGAAGTTAATGGGTAAATTTGGGAGAAAATGAGATTATCTAAAGAGAGGGCATGGGTAAATGGAAATGGGTAATTGGGTTAATTGGTACCGGGTTATCCTAAAAGGGTCGGGTCATTGGGTTAAAAATAGGGAATAGGTTTTTTTTTTAAAAATCCGGGTAATTGGGTCAATTTGGATCAATTTTGGGGATTCCGTCTAAATGAGGGGTAATTTTGGTGAAATTAGTAACGGAAGGGGTAAAATTAACTTCATTTTAACGTCGAGGGTAAAGTCAAACAATAAACCAAAGTTGGGGGGTATTTTTCACCCTTTTCCCTCTTAAAAATTGAAGGTAGCTGTGAAAAAAGGAAATTCAAACGGCCATAACTCGGGCTTCAGGTGTCCATTTCAGACGATTTTTTTTTTGAACATGCGTATTTTTTCGATATCTACGAAACCCAACAGTCGTGAAGCGGTTTGAGCGAGCCTATTTTTCAAAAAACGTCTTCTACTCATTGAAATATGATGAAAAAGTAAAAAGGAAATTCAATGAAAGGGGATGAGTTTTTCAAATAGATCTCGCAAAAATACGAGGAATCAAAAAAAAATTGCGTCGAAAGGACGTTCGAGTCAGAAGTTACGATCATTTAAAAAATTCTTAAAGATTGAAGATAGCTGTAAATTTAGGAAACTTCAAACGGCCATAATTCGAGCTTCGGATGTCCGTTTCAGTCGATTTATTTATTGAACCTGCGTATTTTTTCGATATCTACGCAACCAAACTACCGCAAGCCGGTTTGAGCGAGCTGATTTTTCAAGTAACGCCTTCTACTCATTCTTAGATGAGCAGAAATAAGATGAGCAAATAAAAAAGGAAATTCAAACGGCCATAACTCGAGCTTCGGACGTCCGTTTCAGTTGATTTTTTTTTTGAACCGGCGTATTTTTTCGATATCTACGCAACCAAACAACCGCAAGCCGGTTTGAGCGAGCCGATTTTTCAAGAAACGCCTTCTACTCATTCTTAGATGAGCAGAAATAAGATGAGCAAATAAAAAAGGAAATTCAAACAGCCATAACTCGAGCTTCGGACGTCCGTTTCAGGCGATTTTTTTTTTGAACCTGCATATTTTTTCGACATCTACGCAACCGAAACGACGGGAGGCGGTTTGGGCTATCAAATTTTTCAAAAAACGCCTTTTGCTCATTCTTATACGAGAAGAAATATGATGGAAAAATAAAAAGAAAGTTTAAAGAAAGCGAATGAGTTTTTCAGATAGATATCAAAAAAATACGAGGTAACAAAAAAAAAATTGCGCCAAAAGGACGTTCGAGTCGAAAGTTACGATTATTCGAAAATTCATGATCTTAAAAATTGAAGGTAGCTGTGAAAAAACGAAATTCAAACAGCCATAACTCGAGCTTCGGATGTACGTTTCAGTCGATTTTTTTTTTGAACCCGCGTATTTTTTTGATATCTACGCAATTGAAATGACGTGAGGAGGTTAGAACTATCCAATTTTTCAAAAAACGCCTTCTGCTCATTCTTATACGAGTAGAAATATTATGGAAAAATAAAAAAAAAAATCAACGAAAGCGAATGAGTTTTTCAGATAGATCTCGAAAAAATACGAGGTAACAAAAAAAAATTGCGCCAAAAGGACGTTCGAGTCAAAAGTTACGATCATTCGAAAATTCAGCATCTTAAAGATTGAAGGTTGCTGTGAAAAAAAGAAATTCAAACGGCCATAACTCGGGCTTCGGGTGTACGTTTCAGGCGATGTTTTTTTTTAATCTCCGTATTTTTTCGATATCTACGCAACCCAACCGTCATAAAGCGGTTTGAGCGAGCCTATTTTTCAAAAAACGCCTTCTACTCATTGAAATATGAAGAAAAAGTAAAAAGGAAATTTAATGAAAGGGGCTGAGTTTATCAAATAAATCTCGCAAATATACGAGGAATCAAAAAAAAAATTGCGTCGAAAGGACGTTCGAGTCAAAAGTTACGATCATTTGAAAAATTCTTAAAGATTGAAGATAGCTGTAAATTTGGGAAACTTCAAACGGCCATAACTCGGGCTTCAGTTGTCCGTTTCAGTCGATTGTTTTTTTGAATCTGCGTATTTTTTCGATACCTACGCAACCAAACTACCGCAAGGCGGTTTGAACAAGTCGATTTTTCAAGAAACGTCTTCTACTCATTTTTAGGTGAGTAGAAATAAGATGAGCAAATAAAAAGGAAATTCAAACGGCCATAACTTGAGCTTCGGACGTCCGTTTCAGGCGATTTTTTATTTCAACCTGCATATTTTTTCAACATCTACGCGACTAAAATGTTGTGAGGCAGTTTGAGCTATCCAATTTTTGAAAAAATGCCTTCTGCTCATTCTAATACGAGTAGAAATATGATGGAAAAATAAAAAGGAAATTCAACGAAAGAGAATAAGTTTTTCAGATAGATCTCGAAAAAATACGAGGTATCAAAAAAAAATTGCGCCAAAAGGACGTTCGAGTCGAAAGTTACGATAATTCGAAAATTCAGCATCTTAAAAATTGAAGGTAGCTGTGAAAAAAGAAAATTCAAATGGCCATAACTCGGGTTTCGGATGTCCGTATCAGGCAATTTTATTTTTGAACCAGCGTATTTTTTTGATATCTACGCAACCCAACCGTCGAGAAGCGGTTTGAGCGAGCCTATTTTTCAAAAAACGCCTTCTACTCATTGAACTATGAAGAAAAAGTAAAAAGGAAATTCAATGAAAGGGGATGAGTTTTTCAAATAGATCTCGCAAAAATACGACAAATCAAAAAAAAAATTGCGTCGAAAGGACGTTCGAGTCAGAAGTTACGATCATTTGAAAAATTATTAAAGATTGAAGAATGATGTAAATTTGGGAAACTTCAAACGGCCATAACTCGGGCTTCGGATGTCTGTTTCAGTCGATTTTTTTTTTGAACTTGCATATTTTTTTGATATCTACGCAACCAAAGAGCAGCAAGGCGGTTTGAGCGAGCTGATTTTTCAAGAAACGCCTTCTACTCATTCTTAGGTGAGTAAAAATAAGATGAGCAAATAAAAAGGAAATTCAAACGGCCATAACTCGAACTTCGGACGTCCGTTTCAGGCGATTCTTTTTTTGAACCTGCATATTTTTTTGACATCTACGCAATCGAAATGACGTGAGGCGGTTTGAGGTATCCGATTTTTAAAAAAACGCATTCTGCTCATTTTTATAAGAGTAGAAATATGATGGAAAGATAAAAAGGAAATTCAACGAAAGCCAATGAGTTTTTCAGATAGATCTCGAAAAAATACGAGGTTTAAAAAAAAAAATTGCACCAAAAGGACGTTCGAGTCGAAAGTTACGATCATTCGAAAATTCAGCATCTTAAAGATTGAAGATAGCTGTGAAAAAAAAGAAATTCAAACGGCCATAACTCGGGATTCGGTTGTCCGTTTCAAGCGATTTTTGTTTTGAACCGTTGTATTTTTTCGATATCTACGCAACCCAACCGTCGGGAAGAGGTTTGAGCGAGCCGATTTTTTCAAAAAACGCCTTCTACTCACTGAAATATGATGAAAAAGTAAAAATAAATTCAATGAAAGGGGATGGGTTTTTCAAAAAGATCTCGCAAAAATACGAGGAATCAAAAAAAAAATTGCGTCGAAAGGACGTTCGAGTCAGAAGTTACGATCATTTGAAAAAATTTTAAAGATTGAAGGTAGCTGTGAATTTGGGAAACTTCAAATGGCCATAACTCGGGTTTCGGATGTCCGTTACAGTCGATTTTTTTTTTAAAAAAGCGTATTTATTAGATAAATAAGCAAACAAAATAACCACAGGT
>JAJOOD010000475.1:0-56829 GCA_029582525.1 Solanum tacnaense
GGGGGGGTAAACAAATAGAGAAGGTTTCTTGGGAGTGTGATAAATTGAATGCCAATTTCGAGTAATCGGTGATTATTATTTACTAAAAGTTGTCGAATCTCATTGGGTAGGCAAGGTTTTGGGTGCAACAACCATCTTTCAATCAACTTTTGTGAATCAAGTGAGTTCTTTCGAACCTCAACAACTACAACACAAATTAACAACCCATTACCTTAATCAATCTACTTTTCAGGCTAGAATTGTAAGATTGCATTCAGACCCACTTTCTCAAGCTAAATCCTTAACAACACAATCAATACAATCATCAAATAACAATTGAACTATAACACTTCTTTCTGAAGCAAGTATAGATTACTAAGCTAGAATTGCATTTGAAACTACAATTCCACAATTAAAACACAAACTATTAATTGAACCCACTTCAAATCAACAATAAAATCAATAAATAACAACACCCATTAGATAATTAATGCATTCAACTACATAATCACACCGCCAAGAATGGGGGTTTTAGCTTAACATAATAAATAATTAGAAATCGTTACCAATGAAGTTTTCCATCAGATTGGGAAATGATCCACAAGTCTCCAAATGCTCAAATTGAAGCTAAAAATCTAACAAACCCTAAATCTCTACTCAAAAGTTTAAATATAATGTTTTAGAATGTTGAGGACCAAAAAACCCGAAGTGGACAATGTGGGAACTCTTTTTCTTCTTCTCAAAATTACATTTATACGTTCCCAGAATTTCAACACAGAGTTCACTCGGTGAAAGAAGTCGGGCTCACCGAACTGGTCGGTGATGCACCGAGTGCTCCTCTACTCACCTTTTTGGCATGCCTTTTTCAGCAAAATCGTTCTGTATCTTTCGGAAATTGAAATTGGCCTCACCGATCTATTCAACGTGCTGCCAAACCACGAGCTTGCTTGCCAAGTTGGTCTTGTCCAAGGGCTGGCACTCTAGAACTTTGGGTAAGCTGAAGGTCCACTCGCCGAGTCTCCAAGTGGCTTTGACGAGTACCAGCTTTGCTTTTCTTCAATTTTTCAGCATTTTTCGCTCCTTTTTGCCTCATAATGTCATTGCCTTGATATTTTTCCTTCATTGCTACAAATTGATATTTTAACATCAGTTATGAGCATAAAATAGGCATTGAGAAACTAATTACTTATGTATTAATCTCTAAATGAGTCGAAATCCCTGACTCATCAAAAAGCTCCAGAATTGTGAAATTAGAGCATGTGTGGTCTGATATAAGGTAGGATTTGGCTTCACATCCTTTACATTGAGCTTGAGAAATGTTAATACTTGTTGATTAGTTTGCATTTTGTTAATGTAGATACATGATCATGGTTACTTATTTAGAAATCATGTTTTATAATTTATTTTGGGGTTTTCAGGATTGTTGACATCTTTTTTCTTCTTTCCTCGATCATCCTTACCTTGTGGCATGTGTGCTACTTGTTTAAGTTTGTTGTGGAAAGAATATTTGGCCTTAGTCTAGGTGGACTAGTGCTTGCCTTGATTTTTGAGTTGATATGCCTTAATTTTTCTCCGTCGTCGCTCCATATGTCTTATTTCACCGTAGACTAATATAGTATACTTTGGTTTGATAGAATGAGCCCTAATTAGGATGTGACTCGGCTTCGATGACCTTATATCCATAGCTTCCTTTTTCAATGGACTCTGAGGTTTGCGGTTGAGATATTGGGGTGCATTGATTAACTTGGACTGGATGTCGTTCAACAGTTACACTATAATGATGCTTTGGCATGATATTCTTCATGGTAGCTCCTTTGGTTGCAGATTTGAGGTCTGGTCATGATTCCCTATTTTAGTCGCAAATTCAAGGTCTGGACATATGGTCGTCACCTACAGTTCATATTTTGGCCTAATTATCCATTATGGAGTTGATATTTTTCAGCTTTGTTCTCTGTTGTTTGAGGTCTAGGCTATGCACTCTCTCACTCTGGATTCACCAAGTTATGTTCTCAATAGTTGTAGTTCTTCTATGTATATGTCAGGCTTATGGATTCTGTTCGAGTTTTCATTTATACTTGCACATAAATGTGCTTTTGGGCTTATAAAGGGGTCGAGGTAGGTTTTAGTTAGTTAGTTAGTTACTTGCCTCATTTAGTTCTTCTATAGAGTCGTTTGCATTCCGGTTAGACTTCCACTCTATTGACCTCTATTGTGTTTAAATTCTCACTTTTACAATTGCCTTTACTTTTTTAGCTCAGTCGGCCTTTGATGACTAAAAAGTACCTAGTATTTTGGTACTCATGAAACACTCTACAATAGTTTCATGATGCAGGTTTGAGCACCAACCATTAGTATTGCTTTCAAGCCAGTTGCCGCAAGATTCAGAGATGAGAGTGAGCTTTCAAGGAAGGTCAATCGGGTCAAAGGTGTTGCGATAGTGGAGAAGCCCTACACAAAACCGCTTGTAGTAGCCTGCCAACCCATTGAAGCTCCGAACTTCAATCACTAAAGTGGGCCTAGCCCAACAACAAATACCATCAATCTTCTCCTGATCTACCATGATACAATCCTTAAACACCACGTGCCCCAAGAATGCTACAGATTCTAGCCAAAACTCGCACTTTGAGAACTTGGTATAAAGCCACTGATCTCTTAAACTCTTGAGAACAATCCTGAGATGTTGCTCATGATCACTCCTACTCTCTGAGTATACCAGAATGTCATCTACGAATACAATGATGAAAAAATCAAGATACGACCTGAACATTTGTGTCATCAAGCCCATATATGACATTTTGGTATACTTAGGGAGTAGAATGATCATGCCAGCATGTGAGGATTGTGCTCCAGACATTGAGAGATCAACGACTTTATGCCACATTTTAAAAGTACGACTTTTGGTTGGATTTGTGAAACAAATTCAGGAAATTAAGTAAGCAATCAGTAAATAAGAATTAAACTTTGGTTGTTATAAGATGAAAAAGTAACTAGGGTGTACGTGTTCCCCATAAGCTCATAACGCGGTAATCCTAGTTATATCAATCCTTTCCTAGTGTATTACATGCAAAGTGATAAGTTAGGTATCTCTAAATCCTTGGTCCGGCATCTAGAGAATTTCATCCCGCACCTTGGTCCGACTACGTGTGTATAATTTACTAACCCTTACCTTTACCTCATATTAGACATCACATCGATGTATGACTTAGTTTTCACCCTCGCACCAATCGACATTAGACTATTAGATAGTATCACACTAAATCTATGTTGATAATTCTTTTCTTATTAACTACCTCATTGGTCTGACAAGTAGCAACAAGACGATTTCTTACATTGCGCATTGTTAAAAAGACTTCTAAACGAAAAAATTATCAATGCATGCAACAACACTAATCAAGAATTGCTTAATAACTATTCATACTTTGTTAATCGCTCATGGTTCCCACAACCCTAGTTGTGGATTTAGTTACCCATATTAGCAAGAACACAATTCATAGTTTTAGAAGAAGAAATCATGAACTTACTTAATAAGAATGATAAACCCAGAATTTTCAAAACAAACTTAGGAAATTAAGAATTGCTAAAGTTGAAAGTTAATCTCCCTAAGCCAAAAACTAGAACAAAGGTAATATTGTCTAACCCCCAAAAATGAAGTTTACATACCCTATTTGTAGAAAAACAAGTCCCAACTAAAAAGGAAATGAAATAAGGAAATAATGTTTCAGCACACGTCTTCGATCTATGACACTGACCTACGGACCATGGATTGATCTACTATCCGTAGGTCCCTTCCTTGACTCAGGACTTGGGAAAATTTCTTACTTCAAAATCTTCACATCTCTGAACCAAACGACCGATCCACAGTACGTACCGTGGATCAATCTACGGTCCGTCTATCCTCCTCCGTAGCTCCACACTTAGAATCTTCAAAATCAGGACCTGGAACCTCCTCCCAGTTGCATTCAACAAACCTGCAGTATGGTCCGTAGATCCATCTACGGTCCGTCATTTGCAACCGTGGTTCCACACTTAGTAAAAAATTCTCTAATCTTCATCAATGCCTTGCCTGCTCATCTACGTCCACGATCTACGGAGCGTGAATGGACCTACGGTCCATAGATCACCTCCGTAGATGCCCTTTCTGCATATCCTTCAGCTGTGTTTCTCAATTTCCGTGGCTGAACATATTTCCTGCAATAATGATAAAAATACATAAAAACCAATACAAAATGTCTCTAGACAAACACAACTCTTAAGTGAAATATATTAAAAATACCATAAATTCATGGTTCATCAACACCCTCAACTTAAATTCGTTGTTTGTCCTCGAGCGACGCACTACGACTCTAAATGACACTAGTATAGAAGCAAGCAATTCAAGCACAAGCAATCACATGGCTCTCTACCCCGACTCTCTTTTTGGGTGTAAATCGTTTCTCTTCAGACTCAACAAGCTAACTTGTGTGGATCAAAACATGACACAGATCGACCAATCAACACACAACATACATTGTTTCACTATCACCAAGGTACCAACTTTCCGACAATGTAACCAGTGCCCTAACTTCAAACGAACTCCCTTTTTTCACATAATGCATTATGATTTTGAGTACAGGGATTTATTCAACACTCACACTCAGAAGTAATTTCAAGTATAGTTAGTGCTCAATTCCATAGGCTTGCCCTTATTTTCACTGCTTAGACTCTCCAAACTAGGTTCTAGGATCACTATAGGACTTTCTTGGCTTGTAACGTAGGATCAGGGTCAGGTGTGGTACATTTGGGTAGTTTTAGCGACTTTCTTCCCTCCTTGACATTACATTAGGCCTTTCTACCTCTTTTTTCCCTATTTTTGACATCTTACCTTTTTATCTTCTTTCCCTTCATTCTTTTCAACCATGGATGCGACTTTCGACTCTATAGCTCTTTATTTTTCACTTTTCTTCTTTTTCTTGCATTTTCTTCTTTTCTTTAGCTTTTAACAATTCTGCTCAATTTCTTTCGCACAAAGTCACATCTTCTTCTTACTTTTCTTTTTCAACAGCAAACGATTAGTGTGGAGACATATGTGTCCTATCTTTGGGAGGCTACAGGGTGTATTTAGGAATTCCTCTCTTTTGTATCTCTTTTTTGTAGTCGATGCGATATTTCTTTCTAGAAATCTCACTTGTTTTACTCTTTTCACATGATGGATTGTATGTGTCGCGAAGCGGATTGAGGTAGGGGTCTACCTCCCTTTCAAAGTAGGGGTGCAGTACCACCCCTAGTTTAATAGAAGGGTCCGGAGCTAGTAGTGGATCCTCCTAAATCCCAGGTAAATAGGATCAGCCTGCAACAGAGGCACCTTGGCCTAGGTGGGTCTCCTCCAGTAACATGGACCGAGTTCTCTAAGGTATTTTTGGCTAGATTCATTCCTCGTAGCATCGAAGATAACCTCAGGGATCAGTTTTTGAGGTTGGAGGAAGGTTCTATGACACTGTTTGAGTAGGAGGTGAGATTTCATGAGTTGTCCTGCCATGCTACAATAATTCAACCTACTAAGTAGTAGAGGGTTTGGTTCCTTATTCATAGGTTGAGACTGCATCTGTCGATTGAGGCTCACTTTATGGTTTCAGCAGGCCGTTCCTTTCTGGATTTTTTTTATAATGCCTGCACTATTGAGCAGCTCCATTGCGAGGCCCAAGGGGGAAACGACATAATTGATAGATATTAGGGTAGTTATAGTAGGTCTCGTTCCAAGCCCAGATATTTACATGATTGGGCTCGACAGTGGTTTCAGCAGGGTCAACCTAGTCTGCTTGTTCAAGCATCATTGTAGAGTTCAGAGGGTGATCGATATAGCTGGAGTAAGGTTTGTTTTATCTAGAGTCATGGGTCACAGAATAGTACTTCATGTCGTGGTGTTCATTCTTCTAAGAGCAGATCAGTTTTGGGTTGTTTTGAATGTGGTGAGTTGGGTCATTCAGCTAAGATCGCCCTTTGCATAGACAAATTACTCCAATTCCATAACAAGCTCTACCTGCTCCTCCTATAGCACCTCGATCTAAAGGTTGAGGTCAAGGTCAAGATCATCGCGTTGGATAGTGGTGTATTCGGGGTGGTCCCCTAGGAGGTATGTCAGGTGGTAGTTCAAATGACCAGGGTAGAGGCAGACATGTCCATTTCTATGCAACCCCAGTAAAAGTGGAGGCTGAGGCATCAGATAATGTGATCACATGCCATCAGGCAGCCTCGAATTTATTTGATACAGGCTCTACCTATTCTTATGTTTCTGTATATTATTATATTTGTATAGGTGTGAGTTCTGAGCCTATGGTAGCATCGTTTTGTGTGTCGACAATCGTGGGTGAGTATTTTGTAGTGGATCAGGTGTTTGAATCATGCTTAGTTACTATCAGGGGCGTGATACCATGGCTGACCTTATGTTGTTAGATATGCTTGATTTTTATGTGATTCTGGGCATGGACTAGTTATCTCCCTACCATGTTGTTTTAGATTGTTTCACTAAGACTGTTACCATAGCCATTTCTATTGTGCCCACCCCCTCCCCCCCAGTTCTGTGGGAGGGCTCTGTTAGCAGCACGCCAATTGGTGTTATCTCTTTTGTTTAGGAATGGTGGATAATGTCTAGTGGTGTTTTTCTTATTTGGCCTATGTATGTGATGTGAGGATGGAGGTCCCTTCAAATGAGTCCATTCCAGTTGTCCGTGATTTCGCATATGTGTTTCCTACTAATCTACCTTGCCTACCTCAGAGCATGATGTTGACTTTCCTATCTTGATTGAGCTGGGTACTAGGCCTACTTCCATTCTGCCATATTGGATGGCTCATGAGGAGCTCAGGGAGCTTAGTCATCAGCTTCAGGATCTCTTGGTTAAGGGATTCGACAGGCCTAGTGTGTCATCTTGGGGCACTCCTATTTTGTTTGTGAAGAAGAAGGACGATATAACGTGTATGTGTATTGACTATATGCTGTTGAATAAGGTGACGGTGAAGAACCGCTACCCCATGCCTAGGATCGATGGTCTAATTGACCAACTTCAGGGTGACGTAGTGTTTTTGAAGATTGATTTAAGATACAGTTACCATAAGTTGAGGATTAGGGAAATGGACATCCCTAATACCATATTTAGGACTCGATATGGCCACTATGAGTTCTTAATGATGTATTTTGGGTTGACTAATACCCCTGTACCTTTCATGGACGTGTATTTATTCTAGTTAGTTAGCTTTATATTGGTAGCTTCCCGTTTCTTTGATGGTATCCATAGTATATAGTTTTGGATTTGCTTTTAGTTTTTGCCTTTTATTATTGTTAGTGTTATTTTATTCACCACTTGTTGTTCTGGGTAGTGTGGTTTTTAGAAGGTGCCATCATAACTCGGGAAGTCAGGTTTTGACAAGTTGGTATCCAAGCCCCATGTTCATCGGTCTCACTTGTACAAAGCTAATACCTAGTATAGTCATGCGAATCGGTGCGGAGACATTTGTGTCCTGTCTTTGGGAGGCTACACGGTGTCTTTAGGAATTCCTCTCTTTTGTACCAATTTCGTGTAGACTATGTGTTATTGGTTTTTAGAAATCTCACTTGTTTTACTCTTTCAAAGGATGGATGGTATGCGTCGTGAGGCAGATAGTGGTAGGGGTCGACTGCCCTTGCCAGGTAGGGGTGCAACACCACCACAATTAGAGAGTAGGGTCCGAAGCTAATAATGGATCCTCCAATAGCCCATGTCAGCAGGATCAACTTATAACAGAGAATCCTTGGGCCCAAGTACCACCTAGGGGTCCCTAACCTGTGATTGTGGCTGGAGCTATGCCGGTAGAGGAGTAGAAGATTCTCGGAGAATTCTTGAGACTTTCACCATTGAGGTTTGTTGGGGCTGTGGGTCAGGATTTCAATGAGTTTCTAATTACTTGCCGTGAGCAGCTGCATAAAATGGGTCTCGTGGAGTCGAGAGGTGCCGACTTCACTGCGTATCAGGTTGATAAGCTAGCTAGACAGTGGTGGTGTACATTTGTTTACACTAAAACAGTTGGGTCTCCTCTGGTAACCTGTACTGAGTTTTTTGAGGACTTTTTGGCTAGATTAATTCCTCGCAGCATCAGAGATCACCTCAGGGATCAGTTCTCCAGGTTGGAGCAGGGTTTTATGATAGTGTCTGAGTACGAGGTGAGATTTCACGAGCTCTCTGATAAACGCTCAACTACACCTCATCCAATACTAGGTGTAGGTGATCGTGATCTAGTATAAAACCCAACAAAGAGCGGTACAAGTTTGGATTCTGTTATGAAGTTACAAACGTGGTCTTAACGGTGATAAGAATAAAAATTATCGAAAACATTTAGATAAATTGAATGGGTTGATAACGAATGTGAGATGGGGGATTGGTTTGTCAATTAGAAACTAACACAATTACTAAAACATGGGGGGAAAACTAGTAGAGAGGAATTCTTGGGGATGTGATCGATTATAGGCTAATTTCGTTATATGGGTATTTGAAATTTACTAACAATTGCTAAATCTCAGTGGGTAGGCTAGACTAAAGATGCAATAGCTTTCTCTCGAACAACTACTACGATTCAAGCGAGTTCTCTTGAACCTCGACAAGCTTAATACTATAAAAAGCCCAATACCTCAATTTATCTACTCTCTCGAGCTAGATAGGTAGAATTGAGTTTAGAATTCACTCTCTAGAGCTGAACCCACAACAACCCATTAACTACAATCGCCAATCAATAACCTTAGCTCTGAACCTGTTTCTCAAGCAGGCCCATAACACTAAGTTAGAATTGCATTTGCACCTACAATTCATAGATTAATACACACCTATCAATTTAACCCACTTCAATTAAGCATTTAAATCAGTAAACAACAATACCCACAAGCTAATTAAATCATATAATCACATGATCACACCCCAAGAATTGGGGTTTTATCCACACATCATAAAAAGGAAGAAACAATTACCAATTATGTTAGTCATGAACTGGGTAATGGTTCCCAAGTCTCTACAATACTTCGAATCAACTTAATTCAAAAACTCAATGGAAAAATTCCTCAAAACCAAGTCTCAAAATCTCTAAGTTCTACAATGGAAAACTCAGGAAAAACTAGATAAGACGCGGCTTTGGATTCCACAATAACCGAACTCCCTTTTTCTGTTTTTCAAATTTCAATTTATAGTTTCCCAAATTTTGGCCTTCAAGACCATTAGGCGAAGTAAGTCGAGCATCACCGACCAAGTCGGTGACGCACACTTTGCTCCATTCCATCGCCGGTTTTCCTTGCCTTTTCATCAGTGTCCTATAACTTTAGGCAAGCTGGATCGAAGTTGCCGATCCGGTCGGCGATGTGCCGATTGTCCATTTCCATCGCCAAATAGGTTCTTCCTGAGGCTAGCATGCTGGAACTTTTGGTGAGTTAAAGAGCAAATCGGCAGATCCCCGAGTGGTCTTGGCAATCACCAAGATTTCCTTTCTTCAACTTCTTCAACTTTTTCGCTCGTTTTTGCCCGGTAATGTCCTTGCCTTGCTCCTTAGCCTTCATTGCTGCAAATCAACACTTAAACATTAGTTTAGAGCATAAATTAGGCATTAAGGACACTAAAACTATGAAAACAAAGCCCTAAATGAGTAGAAATCTGAGACTCATCAACACCTCCAACCTAAAATTTTGCGTGTCCTCAAGTAAAACTCAAGATCAATTTGTTCAACACGGATGTCTACAAACAGTGCTACTTAAGACTCAACACAAATGCACACAATAGATTCAAACTACACATACAACCTTCAATTGCGCACTCTAAGTTTCAAATTGTAACTAACAATTATCAAATAGACTCAAGCTCACAATGCTTGCCTCAAATGCAAGTTCAAGCTCAACAAAAGCATTCAAATTCCCTCACACCAAGAATGATTCCATGCTCACACAAGATTCATCAACACTTTATAATCTCGGAATCAAATACAACTCTCACACTCCCAAAGATGAACACATGTATGACTCTACCCATAAGCTTGCCCTTATGAAGTATTGCCTGAAAATCATTTTTTCTGCTTCTCTTTCACATTCAAACATTTTCACAATCCACCCTATTATTAAACTAAGTGTGACTCATTTGATACCCCATTTCTTTGTTCCTTTCACAAACTTTATTTCTCTAACTTTTCTCTTCTTCAGTCCTTTTTTTTCATTTTCAGTTTTTTTCTTTTCTTCCCTCTTTTTATACATAGTGGGGTTCCGTATTTTTCAAACCATTGGTTCAAAGGGGAATTTTTCGTACTTCTTGACTTTCCTTCTTTTCACCACACCCCCAACTTAGGCTTTTGGCCTAAGTTGGCTATTCAACGAACCAATACTTCCTGAAGGTTATGGGTGGTGGGACAATGAGGTAAAAGTTGTTCAAGTTTCTTCAAAAGAAAAGGATAGGCCCAAAAGGTGCCAAGCAAGGTCCACACTTCTCACAAGGTGGCCACAAAGAGGTTTACTATCAAATTAGGTTCACTCTTCACAAATTCTTCCTATGATCATTTCAATCGCCTGTTTCAATCAATAAATTGGACTAATGGGGCAAGTTCTAGGCGACATCAAGCACAATATTCAAGACAACCTCACCACACATGGCATTCGACCCAATTATCAAACAACACTCAACACTTTCTAGCTAGCGTGCAATGATCATCACAAGAGATTGACTCGACAACCGGCTAGTCACAACAAGATGCTAGGAGTTCACATAGGACCTATGTAACTCAGTTTGCCTCATCATAATCGCACATTCATATAGTTCAATTGAGAGCAGTATTCAAGTCATCGGTATTGACCACAACCAATACTCAAAAATGCAAGAGAACAACCATAATCAAACACAAAAAGGTGGCAAATTTTTAAAATTGGTTCGAAACCATTTGCAATTAAAAACAACAGACAAGCCCAATAGATCAAAACCATCTATATATATCACAAAATGATCCAACATTCACAAAAACAAAATGGCAAATATCCAAAAAAAATAGCCCAAAAGAGGTAGGTATAGAAATACTTTACCCCGCCAAACTAATCTAGCAGTTGTCCTCAAATGCAACGAAATGATATAGTAGTCTAAAAAGTAACAAAAATGGAGTAAATAGAGTCATCCTGCCAGTCTAAGCCTTGGGTGAAGTCTGCATGCCTGTAACTCCATCTGTCGAGGCATCAGTGCCCGACTCAGCAACATCCTTGGCTCCACTAGAGCCCACTATTGACATCTCTAAGTGATGCTTACACAGCCGTCTCAACCATGGCGTCCTCAAGGTCTGCCAAATCATCAAATACAACATCCTCTCTAACACCGAGCTCCACCTCATCAGTCTCCGCCTCAGACTCAGCATCTGCATCATCAACCCTAGAAACATCTCCAGTTGTAGTAGCACGAAGGAACCTCAAAACTGGCTGAAATATCAGTGCTCGGAACCTCAAGAATCTCCATCGTACCAAACATCATTGATAAATCAGTGGGCTTCATCGCCTCTACATCTCTCCTCAACCCAGCAACATCGACATTTAGAGCTGTCACAGTGGCAGAATCATCCCGACCCCGCTCGTAGGCCTCAAACCGTACCGTAAGGGCATCTAGAGCAACCTGTGGCTATCAATTAAATCGTAGTGCTCTCTCATCTCATCCTTAATATGAGCTAAGGAGACAACAATTGCCCGCTCTATTAGCCCAGGCATAACGACCTCTACCCGAGAGGCATACACATCAACAGATTAAGCTAGATGGTTCATCTTGTACCACATGACCTAGGTAATAGGGGGTCGGGAGGTGGCAGCAGCAGCAGAAGAAGAGGAAGGGGGTGCAATAGTAAAACTAGGAGGTGTAGAAGTGGAAAAACCAGATGTACATGTAGGCTCACTGGCCTGTTGGGGGTAGTATCGCCTTTGTCGTCAACATGTCAACATCAGACTACCAGGGACGTATCCTCCGGTGTAGCTCTCCTCCTATCAGCCTCATCTCTCAAGTACTCGGCCTCAATACGCCGGATGTCAGTAGAGTTGGGTGTCACCTCCACATCCGTCTTCTCAACTCTGGGAACACGGGCCCATCTGCACAGCTCAGTGATCAGCACCAAAAATGGGAGGGAGTTGTAAATCTGTTTGGCCCTCATGACCATCTCTTGCCCAATGAGCAGACCCAAATTTAACCTCTGTCGATCCACAAACGATCCTAGACAAGCATCCTTCAGATGCAGGAGGATTGATTCATTCTGCACAAGCATGATGGTGCTGCTAATGAACCTGAACCAGTATCTAGCAGCAACATTCAGGTCCTTTTTTTCGATCGGTGCACCTACCTCGATCCACCTCGGAGTAACATCAGAGAGGAGGGGTGCCAACCTACCCTT
Source organism: Solanum tacnaense (assembly GCA_029582525.1). NCBI lineage: Eukaryota > Viridiplantae > Streptophyta > Magnoliopsida > Solanales > Solanaceae > Solanum > Solanum tacnaense. Next base: position 12,364 of record JAJOOD010000475.1, read on the forward strand.
TAAATCCTTTAGGGTCTTCTTCTTGATCAAGTCGGGGTAATCATGCATGAAATCCCATGAACAACCGAGTACCCCATTTATCTCCGTGTTGCTACACTTAACCGTCTTCCCTCAAACAACCACGAAGTCAACTGGCTTGAAGGAACTTGGCTTCTTCTTCCCCTTCGACACCAAATCCCTATATACTGAATAGAACTCCCGGACCCAAGTAGGGATGTAAGATCCCCGGGATTTAGTGAAAACTTCAAATCTATGGAACTTCAAGGTGTTCCATACCTTAGGATATATGTCCACCACACCGTCGCTAGACAAGCATTTTTCTTCCAAAATGGTCCTCAAACCCTTGGCCTTTAGTTTGTTGAGTGATCGCATAGGAGGACCCTGAACTGGTGGGGATTGTACAACTGTCTGCTAGGGAATTGAAGCTGGAGCTACAGCTGTAGGAGGCCTAGGAGGAACCAGGATCCTAGATAAATCATGCATAAACTTGGAGCGTAGCTCTGCTCTCCTAGCCTCTAGGAGTTAGTCATCTTCTAACTCATAAATGGATGCCGGAGAACTGTCCTCAGCCTGACCCTCATTGCCGAAGAAAGCGAGGTACGTAGAGTAAATACCCTCACTATCATAGCTCTCCTCCACAGGTATCTGCTGCACACGGCCTTTGTCCGTGCCCTTTCCCCCTTTTGGAGAAAGTTTAGTGGTCGAGGCCCGTGAGGCAGCAGCCTCCTCATCTATCACAATCCCACATGCCCGCTCTTCGGGGAGATTGATTATGTCTTGCTACTTTGGGTCTAGCCATTTATGCAACATAAAGCAGCACACGTTAGATGAAATTCGAAGAAAGAGCAAAGAATGAAAAGCTCCACAAAAGGACTCGTCGAATTGTTCAATGAGTCGTCCAACCGTATGGCGAGTTGCCGAACCCCTTTAGCGATCCAAGTCAGGCACACCGAAAGTTCCATAGTAAAATAACTCAAAAATAAAGTAGGTCGGCGATGTCCAAGGCCAATCGACGGATCACCGACTCCATTCAGCAAACTAAAATTTGTTCACCGAAAGCTATTGAACAAATTTAGGGATTTGGGGCGCAGAAGGGCGATCAGAAAGTACTTTTGGTGATTCGCTGAGTGAACTCAGCGAGCACATGCATATCGCCTAAAGTTACAAAACTCAAACTTACAAAATAGAGAATTAAAAGGCTATCAAAGGGACATTAGGCGAACCATCGAACCACTCGGCGAGCTCGACATAGCTCGCTAAATAGCCCAACATGCCAGATTTGTACCCTGAACTTCAAATCTTACCCGCAGACCACGAAAACAAAATTAAACTAACATTCATGCAATTCATCTAAGAACCATAAGACATATGCCCATGGGGTACTCAAATTTCCCCCGATTTGGCCAAAATTGACCAATTGACGTCTTTTGGCCTTAAGAATGATGTCACCAGCTCCATCATTGGGCAAAATTCAACCATTAGCACAATTCGGGGTTACTCAGACTTCACCCCACTAGACTCACAACAATTTCAACATGACCCAACAATTTCAAAATTTAAATACACGAAAATTCAATATCTAAGGCCAAGTAATCACGATTTCAACTAAATACGGCCAAATAAACTACCATACGATCAAGAAATCATTACTACGTACAAATAACAACCACAAAATGATCATGCATTCTATTACAACCAATTGTAAAGTGGGGTTCGGAAAACCAACCTTATATGCCGACTATTTGTAATGCTAGGCAAGCAAAGGATCTAAAATCATCCCCGAGTCGCAAATCCCACACAAAAAGGTAATAAAACTGCAATAAGGAAGCAAGTAAAATTGGTTTTTGATATTTGCATAATCAAGACACGTCTTACAGTTTGGGTGTCAACAATCGTACAATCGTTTAGTAACCCAACCAAGGGTTGGGGTCGATTCCCAAGGGAGTGGGCTTGAAAATTAGTAGGAAAATAAAATCAAGTTCTAATTATTTGTAGTTCGGAAACATTTTCGAATACAAATATGCTAAATTAAAGGGGGACAGAAAAGTATCAAATATCAAATGGGGGTTTTGTCACAAGTTGGCAAAAATAACGAAATTAGCAAGAAACTCTAACAAGTTAGAGGTGATCTTTGGGATGTGATTAGGAATACGGGATAAATAATATTATTAGGTACATGCTTTTGATAGAGAACTTATAGAGTAATTGTGACTAGGCTAGACTTTAAGGGGGATCAACCCTCTCTCGAACAACTTACCCCATTTCAAATAAGTTTATCTCGAACACCCACTTGTCGCATGAAGACCAACCTACGCCTTAACCCACTCACTCTCTCTAGCTGAGTGTGTGGATATGGGAGTAAGGCTAACTCTCTCGAGTTGAACCTCATGTCGACCCACTCACACTGGCCATCAATTTAGTAGTCTTAGTTTTACGACTTCTCACTCGAGTAAGCCGAAAACACATAAATAAACTTGTATTTGCAACTACAAATTCATTAGATTCATCCGCAACTACTAAACTAAATCACAAATAAACTACAATTAAACCATCAGCAAGAAAAACCCAACAACTAATCTAACCCATATTCACAAAATCACACCCCAAGAATTAGGGTTTTTAGCCACACATCAAGAGATAGAAATTTAAACATAAATGAGCTTGCATTCAAATGGGTATATAGATTTGAGTCTTAATACGGGCTTAGAATGAAGAATCCAAGAGACCCACTTCCGAATTGGACAAGATAAAACCCTCTTCTTCTTCAAGTCTTCAAAACCCTCTCAAACATAGAGATAAAAGCAAAAACTAAAATATGTTGTTCAAAATTAAAGTCTCCTCTCAAATAGTTAACTCTCAATGAGTATTTATAGTTTTCAGAAATTTGTGCTGCGTCAGGTCGTTCGGCGACATCAGTCGGGATCGCCAAAGCATTCGGCGATCCACCTTTTGGCCTAGTTCGTCGCCCTATTATTTTGGTCCTCAACATTGAGTGTTCTGGAACATTGGGAGAGATGGATCCGCTTCGCTGATCTGCTCGGAGATTCGTTGACTACCTCTTTACATCACAAACTTGACCTCTCGTATCGTCGTATTTCTGGATCATTTGGCGATAGAATACTGCTTTGCGGAGCTGTTCGGCGATACGCCGACTACTCCTTACACCACCGATTCGATCATTACTTCAGGGCTCATCACACTGGAATGAAAGGCGAGGATGGGCTTGTTGGCGATACGCCGAGTGTGCTTGGCGATCCTCAGGCCTTCACTTCTTCGTTCTTTTGGCATTCTTTTGTTCCTTTTTGCTAAGTAGTGTCCATGCTATCCCTCAAACTTAGAATACCTGAAACTTAAGGGTTTTTATCAGATATCGAGATAAAAGATGAATTTAAGGACACTAATTCTATCAAAATATAGCCCTAAATGAGTCCAAATTGTGGACTCATCAACACCCCAAACTTAAACTTTTGCTTGTCCTCAAGCAAACTCAAGCTTAGTTGTTCAAAAAGGGATGTCTCAAACAGTGCTACACAAGACTCGATCATGAATGCACAACGAGACTCAATTTACTTTTGCAAAGGTCAAATGTGCACTCAAAGATTCAAGTAGTGACTAACCAATATCAAAGAGTCTCATGTTCACAATACTAGCTTCAAATGCAAGTTCAAGTCCAACCAAAGTGTTCGAATGCCCTCACACCAAGAATGACTTCATCATTTAAAGTTCCGGAATCAAATGCAGCGCTCACTCTCACAAAGATGAATACAATGCATGCTTTCACCCATAGGTTTGCCCGTATTTTCCAATTAACATTAGTTTCAGCTCATTCAAGATCAAAAAGGTCTTTCTAAGGCTTGTAATGGGGCTGAGTGCAAAGATATGTTCATTTAGGCTCAGTGACTTTGATTCTCATGAGATGTGGCATTCACAACACTTCCCTTCATGTTCCTTCATCATTTTTGCTAGTGCTCTTAAGTCATCCGATTATTAGCTTCCTATGGATTGTTTGAAAACCCCCGTTTCTTTGGTTCTTTATTCCACAATTTGCTTTTTCATTCTTTTCTTTCTTTCGTTTTTTTTATATACGGGTTCCATTTTTCTCAATTCCATAGGTTCAGGGAGACTTTTCTTGCACTTTTTTTGACTTTTCCCTTTTTCTCTCACCACACCCCCAACTTAGGCTTTTGGCCTAAGTTGTCTATTCAATTAACCACAGATCAAGAGGATTATATGTAGCGGATAAGAAAAGGTCTAGTTTCCATCAAGTTTCATCCAAAGAAAGATCAGGCTCAAGGGGTGTTCAACAGGGGTTCACACATACTCACAAGGCAAGCCACAAAGAGGTATATGTCAAATTGGCTCACACTATTTAAATTGCCTAAGATCATATCAAGAGCTAGCCTTACTTAGTCGGTTGGACCAACAGGGCAAATTCTTGGATCTATCATTCATGTTTCAAAGTAAACTCATCACACACTAGGCATCGACACTAAAGTCAAACAAGACTCCACACTTCGCTAGTGTGCAACGGTCATCACAAGAGACTCAATTTAATAATTGGCTAGTCAAAACAAGATGCAAAGAGTTCACATATTGTACATACAACTTCATTTGGCCTCATTGTAGCCGCACATTAATGTTTTTTCGATTGAGAGTACTATTCGAATCATCGGTATTGATCATAATCGAGACTCAAATGTTGCACAAGAACAGTCACATTCAACACACAAGAGGTGGCGAAATTTTTTGGATGGGTTCAAAATTCATTTTGCAATAAAATAAAGGAATAAAAGGAGCCATAAGATCAAACATCCACACATGCGCACTATCTAAACAAAATTTAAACAGAACAATCCAAATATCAACACAAAGCACGAGTAGCACACAAAAGGTGGGCCTCACCCCCACCACAATTAAAAAGTATTTGTCCTCAAATGCATTTAACAAAAAATCCAGAAGATAAAATAAAGAAAGATAGAGAGGGAGGTAGAGAGGGGATCATGTCTAAGCAGTCGCTTTATCTGTTTGGGCATTAGTGCCCGGAGTGTTGTCAATTTGCTTCTGGTTCTCTTTTTATTTTCTCTCTGCTTCAGCTTCCACAACGATGTTAGCCTCAACCATTCTATCTATATCATGATCTGCTCTGAAGGCATGTATCGCATTGAAGAACCTCGGGCCCATGAAGGGACAACAGGGTCAATAGGAATCCTCCTACTGGAAATTGTTTCCTTGCTCTTGCTCTTTGCTTTGGTTTTGTTCGGCTTTTCTGCATCTCTCTTGAACTTTAGTGCTCTTATGTGTCGGGGTGGTACGTCTCTTCCTGCAAGTTTGGATCTGGCCATGTTTGCAAAAAATCTTGAGATAACATTAAAACATTTTTTGACAAACTAAGCAGAGATATTCATTTGCAGGTAGGTGGTCAGTCCATTCGGCGAGCCACGGTTAGTCCGCCGAAGGTCACAGTACAGAAGGGTTAGGGGTGCATACAAAGGGCGATTAAGATGACATTCGGTGAATCGCTGAGTGCACTTGGCGATCCCGTGCTTCTCGCCGAAAGTTACAGAAGTCATAACAAATAAAGCATGGAAATAAGGGCGAGATGGGGGCACTTAGGCGAACCACAAAATCCATGGCTATCCTTTCTCACTTCCATTCCAGAATTGACATTCTTTGAAGTAAACCTGCAGGCTTTTGATGTTCATACTTTACTTGTTGACAATTTTGACACTTTGCCACAAACGCTGCTATGTCTTTCTTCATGCCCGACCACCAATAAATTTGCTTCAGATCTCTATACATCTTGGTCACACCCAGATGAATAGAATATCGTGAACCATGAGACTCTGCCAACAATTTCTCAATCAAGATACTACTCTAGGAACACATATTCTTCCTTTAAGATTGAGTACCTCGTCCTCATCAAGGGTGATCTCTTGTGCCTTAACAATCTAAATCTTCTCTCTAAGCTCCTCCAAGGTTTCATCCTCAAATTATTTGGCCTTGATCTCCAAAATGAAAGTGGCCCTTATTTTAATACTAGCTAACACCCCACCTCTTTCTGAGATGCCCAACTGCATGAACTTAGATTCTAAGGTCTGAATTTCCTTAGCTAAAGGTCGCTTGGATAGACTCAAGCAAGCTAAACTACCCATACTCGCTGTTTTTCGACTCAAAACGTCTGTCACCACATTAGCCTTGCCCGAATGGTATTGAATGGTCACATCATATTCTTTAAGTAACTCCATCCACCTTCGCAGTCTCAAATTCAGATCCTTTTGAGTGAATACAAGCTGCAAACTACGATGATTAGTAAATACCTCACACTTAACACCATAGAGGTAATGTCGCCAGATCGTAAGAGCAAACACTACCACCGCCAACTATAAATCATGTGTTAGATAATTCCTCTCATGTACCTTCAATTGGGGTGAGGCATAAGCTATAACATTTTTATCCTGCATCAACACAGCACCCAAACCAGAGTGTGAAGCATCACAATAAACAATAAAATCTTTACCTTCCTCCGGTAATGCTAGAATGGGTGCGGTGGTCAAGAGAGCCTTGAGCTTTTGAAAGCTCACCTCACATTTTTCAGTCCATTCAAATGGTATCTCCTTTTTGGTCAAATTGGTCAAGTGAGTGGCAATAGAAGCAAAATTCTTAACAAACCGATGATAGTAGCTAGCGAGTCCCACAAAACTCCTAACTTCCATCACAGAACTAGGCCAAATCCAATTCTTAACCGCCTCAATCTTTCGAGGATCCACCATTACCCCTTATTTTGAAACTACATGCCCCAAAAATGCAACCGATTTCAACCAAAATTCACACTTCGAAAATTTAGCATATAACTTTTGTTTCCCAAGAACACCCAAAACAGTACGAAGATAGTTGGCATGCTCCTCTTCACTTTTCGAATAAACCAAAATATCATCAATAAAGACTATCACAAAGGAATTAAGAAATGGCTTGAACACCCCATTCATCAAACTCATGAAAGTTGCAGGCGCATTGGTCAAACCAAAAGACATAACCAAAAATTCATAGTGCCCATAACGAGTTCTAAATGCCATCTTAGGCACATCCTCAGGCCTAATTTTCAATTGGTGGTAACCGGACCTTAGATTAATCTTAGAGAAAACCGATGCCCCTTCCAATTGGTCAAAGAGATCATCTATTCAAGGCAAAGGATACTTATTTTGAATAGTGACACTATTTAATTGCCGGTAATCTATATACATTCTCATGCTACCATCCTTTTTCTTAACAAACAAAACTGGAGCACCCTATGGGGACGCACTAGGGAGAATAACTCCCTTATCAAGAAGCTCTTGGATTTGAGCCTTAAGCTCTCTTAATTCTGTCGGAGCCATGCGGTATGGAGGGATATAAATGGGGCACGTACCAGGCTCTAAATTGTTGCAAAAATATATATCTCTATCCGGGGGCATACCATGCAAATCATTTGGAAACACTTCGCTAAATTTAGACACCACAAGAATAGACCCAATGGATGGAGCCTCAATCTCAACATCCCTAACATGAGCCAAATAAGTCAAAAAACCCTGCTCTACTAATTTACTAGCCTGAATAGAGGATATAATCTTAACGTGCTTAGGCTTGTACACCCCTTCCCACTCTAATTTTTCCCTTCCCAGAATTTCTAGAGTCACAGACTTAGTATTACAATTAAGCACATCATAATAGGGGACAACCAAGTCATGCCTAAGATTATGTCAAAGTCAATCATATCCAAAATCACCAAATCATCCCAAGTCTGAAAACCCATAAACAAAATAGGACAAGCACGATAAACATAGGTAACTATGACTGACTGTCCAACTGGGCTAGAAACACGAATAGGGGGATCAAGTACATCACAAATCATATCAAACTCGAGGCAAATCTCACAGATATATAAAAATAAGTGGAACCCGGATCAAATAACACATTAGCCATTTGGTCACAGACAAGAATAGTACCTGTGACCACCGCGTTGGATGCCTCCGCCTCATTTTTTCCCGGAAAAGCATAACATTAAGCCCTATCATCTTGACGAGTTACTTCACTGCCTGGTTGTACGTTACCCCTACCTCCATTACCATTACCATTTCCTCTACCTCCACGGTCTCGCTGATTACCTCCTCGCCCACCTTGTGGACGTCCTCTACCATTATTACCATTCCCCGTGAGTACCACTACTCTAGATTGTTGCTGCTGCGCGGACTCTGACACACATGGGTGGGGACAATCTCCTCACATGCCCAGGTTCACCACAATTGTAGCAAGTATGATCAAAAGATGGTCTGCTGCCCGTCGAAGGCACGACACTCTAACTATCCATAGAATTATGAGATGGAGTTCCTGAGTAGTTACCTGTAGAGGCGGGCATAGCAAACTGAATTGGCTTGGCTGCAAGCGTTAGCCTTTCAGACCCCTTAGAGTAAGAGCCTTGAAAGTTACCCGAATTCTTTGCCCTTTTTGCCCAAGCCTTAGCTTGACCGTATCGCCTCACCCCCTCCACTTTCTTAACATAGTGTGTCACCTCATTAAAACTCCTCCCTGCAGAAGTCATATGAATAGATAATACCTGCAACTCAGAATTCAAACCTCTAATAAATAACTGGATCCTCTCCTCCTCATTAGTAACCAACTGCGTAGCATATCTAAATAAAGCAAGGAACTTGGCCTCATATGTAGCCACAAACATACCACCTTACTCTAAAGCCATAAATTCATCCTTCTTGCGATCCCTCAAAGTTCTAGGAACATACTTTTCTAGAAACAAAGCATGAAATTGGGTCCAAGTAAATGGAGGTAAAGTAGAAGATCTGCACTCCATATAAGCTCTCCACCACTGCTTGGCCTCACCTTGAAGTTGGAAAGACACGAACTTAACCCCATGTTGGTGAACAATACCGAATTTATGCAACCTCTCATAACAGTCTAAGATAAACTCATAAGCATCTCTCGTCTCAGCACCCAAAAACACAGGAGGTTTAAGCTTCAAAAACTGTCAACATGTCATGCTCGTTACCGGTCATAATAGAACCCAACAAAAGACGAAAGAAAGGATCAGTACCTACATTTCCAGCCGTCTTGGGCGCAGTGCTAGCAACATGAGGATTAGTAGGAGCTTGAGTTGCTTGAGTAGATGGAAGCACTCCAGGACCAGCCAACCCTTTCAAGAATGCCATAATTTGTTGAGCTAACACCGGATCAATGAGAGGAACAACCGCCGTCTCCGCAGGCACCTCTTCCTCTTGTCCATTTTCCTCAACACCTCCAACCTCAATATCCTCTTCTATCTCCTCATTATGCGTAGGAGGGTTCTCATTCATAGGAACATTATCAATCGGTACCTCATTTACAACAGGCGCTACTTTCCCACGGCCTCTACCCCTAGCTCTTCATCTACCTCTGCCTTTACCGCGACTTCTCGCTGCAGATTCCTCAGCTGGAGCATTAAGGGGAACTACGTGCCTAACACCGTTATACCTAGTATTAACCATCTACGGACAAAAGAGTGAAGGAGGTTAGATACCAATTTTAATCGACAGATACCAATTGGAATCAAGTTATAGCACGAAAGGAAACAATAGAAAAATAGAAAGATTTCCTAAAGTCCTATAACCTCTCGAAGAAAAATAAGGGTGTCCCCGTACCGTTCCATGAGACTCTATTAGACTCGTTTCGGTACATCGAGATCAACAAACCTAGGCTCTGATACCAACTTCGTCACAACCCAGACTGTCGTGGTTGGTACCCACACTAACACTCCGGTGGGAGAACCAGTACTACAACCCAAACCAAGAAAATAATCTAAAAACTAAGGCATATAAGTCAATTACTAAGGAAAGACAATAGAGTTCCCATAAACTCTAACATAAGTTCAACAATAACTAAACAAATGTGGAAGAATTAACCTAGAACCTGAAAGTCAATGTACCAAAACATCTAAACAAATGATCCAAGTATAAACAAGAAGGGATACACCTGAAACTAATGAACTAACTAAACAAATGTCTAAGTCCGGAAATGGTGGACATATACGAAAGAGAATTCCATGGTAACCTGGAAGAATTGGCTCACCCTTAAATTCGAAACAACGAGAACAGATCTTCTAAGTGAGGTCTGTCAGTAGCCGCTTGAAGATACCATGTACTCAACAAAAATAAGAGCAAGTGCAGAATTAGTACACAACCACAGTGTCCTGGTAGGATCACGCGGCTATCCCACTAATCAGAAACAAGTCAAACAACATTATAATCACATGTATATATATCAACATATAAAATATTATCAACATGAATAATCAACAACGCATTTCACATTTTATATCATATCATTGGTCCTCTCATGGAACCAAAACCCAAATAGTTAGCATGCCGAACGTGGCAACCGATCCCATATTTATGCCAGAATGTGGCAATCCGATCCAAGTTAGTTATGCCAAAATGTGGCAATCTGATCCCATTCACACACCACAATCACAAACACAAGTACATCTTCAAGATCATACATTTAAGTCATGATTTCATGGCAATGATATTTCATCTATATCATTTACAACAAGTGTGATCAACATTGCAACATTCATACATATACAAGTATCATAATGAAGCAAGAACAAGCGTACATCACACAAACATAGAATCACAACCATCACCTACCTCCAAACAAGCTTGAAACCCTAAGAAACTTGATCCTTTCTTTTCCGGATTCGTTCCGCTTGTTCTTGGTCTAAAAACAATCAATATAATACGGGAATCAATAAACAATCATTAATTACCCGGATTACTAACAATTCTAAGAACCCTAGATCAAACCCATGATCCCAATCATCCAATTTAGGGTTGTTTCAACCATAGAATCAATAACAAAACCCTTCCCCATCAATATTCACCCATTCTATTACGTTCTACGGATCGAAAAATGGATTCGGGGAGTGAAAAGCTTACCTTTAGCCTCAAGAATGGTGAAAAATGAGTAGAAGTCGCATGGGGTAATTCCTTAGCTCTAGAAGTCGAAAAGTGCCCAATAAGGTCGTTTAGGGGTTTATTTATGAATTTAAGTAGCGTCGGTCCAGCTGCAGTGGCACTCACCCCACTGTAGAGGCCCCGCCAAAGAAACCAGAACCCCCGCCCCAGCGGCTTCCATGTAACAGTGAGCTATTCGTCTTTCATTTACGATTTTGACTCTCATCGTACCTGCCACAGTGACCATCATCCCACTGCGGCGGCCACGCTGGAGCGGCAACTATCCCGCCAAAGCAGTCCAAACAGAACCAGAGGGCTAATTAAAAGAATTCCAAAATCCCATTTCACAACACACCTCTAACCCACGACGATTAGAAAATACCCTTTACGCTAAGATCGATTCCAGGAGTTCTACTTGCCCAATTCAATTCCGTAAAGTCGTACGGGTTTCTTAACAAGTTATCTAACTACTAATGTAATCAAAATCATAAATTATTCACCGGATTGTTACCAGATTTCCCTACATATTTAAGACTCCGATTTCGTTCAAATCTAGACTAGGTTGGGAAAATTCAAATACTACAAAAAAAGTTTTCCGGCCCCAATTTTTTCCCCGTTGCCATTCTATAAAGACGGGAAGATGTCATTACAATGAGTAGCTATTTTTCAACAAAATTATCATTCAAGAAACATGATTATCTATGAGTTATGTTTTGAATTTTAATATTCAGTGAATACATAAATATGTGATTTTTTGAAAAATAGCACTCAGATAATGTAAATAGTTTTTAGAATTTTTGTCTTTGTTCTTGATCCGTGTTTATGTTTCACAAATGATGATATGTTATAAGAATTTCGAACCGAAAAATTCTAAATTCTATTTTGACAAAATAAATTTTTAAACCTAATTGATCATAGTTTGGAAATATGAAATTATGAACTCTGATTGATCTGAAATTCAGTATATTCATAGGAACGGAACGACCTAGTAAGATATATATATATATATATATATGAATCGTTATATGAATTTTTTGTCATATTTGATTAAATAATTGTGAAGGATTAATTTCATGTGCTGGATTAGACCTTCCTCCCTATCGGACGAAAGTGATACAAGTCACTATGCATTTAATAGTCTAGTTTTGATAATCTGTATTAACTCTCCTAAACTGAGTAATATAAAATTGGATCAATATTACTAGAGGATTTTCACTTGACTTAAACTAACAATAGACTGTCCATCTGAGTTAGGTCTGTATAAGTTTATGGAGTGAATAATCGATCATTGTAAGTGTGTATTGCATGGGTAGTTCTGCAATCCCATCGATTCACTATTTAAGATTCATGGATATATATGTATAAATGAGCCCTGAATTTTGCTATTTAGGACTATTCAAAATATTATGATCTATTTAATGTATTATATCTCATATTCTCAATAGACTTTACGCACCCTCATAGTACTACTTAAGCTTTTCTTTTGGTAGAGATAAGATATTAATTCAAAGAATGCATTGTACATGTACCTTATGTTAGAAGGAATTATTTTTAGTTTCTAACTAGATAAGAGATGAGTATTTAATATATTTGTTTGTAACTCTCATATCATTGAGCTTGATGAATATTTTATTTCTTGTGGTATATTGATGCGTGATTTTTTTAATTAGTATTATCTCTCATAAATTGAATTATATTAATATGTCTCATAAGGGAAAATATCTTTTAAATTGAATGAAACTTATCAGTACATTAGTGCCTAAGTCATTTATTTTGAATAAAATTTTGAGGTTGGTTAATGGATGGACATAACGGTTCATTGAAAGTGAAGTCACTACCAACATGTGAGTCTTGTTTAGAAGAAAAAATGACTAAGAGACCTTTCCTCTTAAAAAAGAAAAAGAGGTTCTGATAAGTTATAACTAATCTATTCTGATTTGTGTAACAAATAGGCATTTGGGCAATAGGTGAATTTGAGTATTCTGAGTTTTCAAGAAGGCTACTCATGATATGAATAATTTTTTTTTGATGTTTTGTAAGTCTAATATCTTGATAAACTCAAAAATTTTAAGACACATGAAAATAGCATCAAGAAAAATATATAAAGTCAGTGCAATCTGATTGTAGTGACATAAACCTCTCTGCAGAGCTCAGGAGTCACTTATCTTATAGAATAATTGTATTTCAATTGTCTACACCAGACACTCTATAATAGATTGGTGTAGAAGAGAAAAGAAGTAGACTCTTATGAAGATGATAAGATTAATTATTGACTTATTATTAGTTATTTCTTTCATTTGGGATAGGTTCTAATAACTACATATCACATTCTGAATTCAATTTCTTTCAAATCAGTACATTGAAAAACTATAGAACTAGTTGGATTTGACTTAAGTTTAATATGTGACATGTTCAGATATAGGATTGTCCAGCACCTGTGCTGAATGGGAGAATAAGAAAATTGGAATTAAGAATAGAATGTGTGTGTTAATTGGATATCCTAATGAATGAAATAAGGTTTATTATAATGTCCTAAGAAAATAAGGTAATTGTTAACACAACTATCTGATTTCTAGAAAAGGATCATTTAGTAAACCATGTTCCCAAAAGTAAACTAGTTTTTACAGGAAATAACAATTAAGTCAATTATAAATTCAGACGCTCAAGAACATCTAATCAGTATGTCAAAAGTGGCATTCCATTGCATTTAAGTAGTGGGAAAAACATTACTAGACATAAGAAAACTACTATCTCAAGTAGTGGGAGTGATGTTGAGCAAATTAAAAGAACACTATATTTCGATATCGAAAGATTTTTAAGAAAATATTAAGACTCAAGAACATGAAAGTGTGATTATAGTAGTACCTAATCACAATGGGAGAATCATAATGAAGATTGATTTGTTTTGTATGCTTGAGAAAACTTTCATGACAGAACTCCTGAAAAGAAGTATACTCTTGGAGGGTTTTATTATAAGGTCTATCAAGATCTAGTATAAAATCGATTTGTTACGACGAATCACTACTACACAAAATTGCATGAGAAAATAGCTTAGTAAATATATTTCGATAAGAAATAAATGAATGCCTACGAAAGTTGTAAACGCATGGTTAAGAGTCTAAGTGGGAGATTGTTAGCGTATATATTATTAATTATGTGTTTAGACATAGTATTCTAACAATTTTCAAGATTAAATATCTAAGTGGAAGATTGTTATGGTATATACTATTAACCATGCATTTAGATATAGTACATTATAACAATTTGTGATGGTTAAAAATCTAAGTGGGAGATTGTTGAGATATATACTATTAACCACATGTTAAGATATAATACTTACTATAAAATAAATATTTCTTCAGTTTTAATAGATCATATATTCGTTGATGGTGTCTATTTACTTATATAGTAGATGATTTAGTGTGTAGAGTTTTAACTTATACACAAAGGATTAAAACATCGGTTCATATAAGTATAGAGTTTTTTGTTCACAATCTAGGATGTAAATTGGACATGTCATCGATACGATTGCAGCACAAGATTATATGTAATTTATCTTGATTATGGGAACTGCATAGTTCAAACTTCTTGCGCTAGTGCATTTTGTATGTATTGAAAGGGACCGAGTAGAGATAGTTGTATTAGACCGGCTGACAAAAACATATTCTCTTAACTATTAAATGTACTTATATTCTTAATCGTGATATAACTATTATGATCTGTATATATTATTTATCGTTTTGATTTATTAAAAGGTGAGATTCTGAGATGGATAAATATGCGATTGGATGATAATAATATATATTGGTGAAATAGTAAGTTAGTTGATGGAATTGATGTCTCGTTATAGAGATTGATTGATATGCCTTTTTGAGAAACTTATAAGTTTTCATCGTGCCAAATCTTGCAAGTGGATTTATGAATCCGACACATGAAATAAGATAAGTAGTGCTCTAAAGGAAATTAATCATTGAATTAAATTCGTTAGTATTTTAATTTATTGATTAGTATCTGTAATCTTAACATGTGGAATTACATAAGTGTTTAATGCAGAATTACGAAATATAAATAGAGGATTGTAATTACGAATTTCTAGTGGAATGATTTGTAATTTATTATGGTAAGAATAATTCAAACTAATTATTTGGATTTATTTCCATAATAAGAAGCCTCAGTAATTAATTATGGGGTCCCTATAGTGCCCATATTTAACTAGAACTCAGAATCCTATTTCTAAAGGGAAAAGAGGAGAGACGTTAGTGTTTTTTAAAAAGAAAACTGTCGTGTTTTTTTCGATGGAAGAAAAATAATGTGTGTTTTGTTCTCCTCTTTGGATTGGGAATAAATCTCTATAAGTAGGGATTCTCCTAACCTAGAAAAATATTTAAGAAGTTTTCTATTCAATATTTGCCCACCCAAGTATTGAGAGAGTTCGGATGTGAACTTGGGATCACTGTAGAAGACCATAGTTGTTGTCTATCTTGTGGATTCGCTTGAAGGTCTGTCTAACTTTGGGATTCGCTTGAAGGTAGGCTCACGCTTCAAGAAATAATTCTTGAATTAAATTTCTGCAAGATTATGTGAATAAGCATGCTTATGTATTCATGTAAGCAGTGTGATCTTGATATGCTTCCGTTGTGCATATAGTTTTCCAACAGATTCTACAATAGAGATTGGGGTGGTGTAAGCTTCATTGTTAAACTCGTTCATCTCAGACGTTTCTTTGCTATCCTAATATCTTATGTCGTTTATATGATTAAGTAGGAATTAAAGTAGTTGTGTTCGTAATTAAACCTTTCTGTTTGCTTTGTTTATGTATAATGCTTACTTTCAAATTAATTCAATGGTTTGCTTATGACTATTAAAGATTCGGTGTTATTTGACTAGAATCAGTGCATGGTGTGTCATTTTATTATTATTTTTCTCCAGATATGTCAAAGATGAGTATTTTACTATTAATAAAAGAGAAAAGGGTCTGATATACCCCTCAACTTTGTCATTTAGAGCTGATATACCCCTCGTTATGAAAGTGGCCCATATATACCCCTATTGTTATACAAATGACTCACATATACCCTTTCCTTTAACGGAAGTGCAAAAACATAATTTTAATTTAATTTTTTAATTATTTGATTTAAAAAAAATATAATCCCATATGGGTATACTTAATCCTCCTCAAACATATATTATTTTTGACTTTTTTTTTCAATGACTAATTTAAATTTATTATTTTGATGGTCAAATTTATTTATGTTTCACTAATATTCTTGTAAAATTTATCATAAATGACCCAATTTGTTTTTCCAAATACAAAAACTAAATTACAATATAGCCGAAAAAATAGTTTAAAATCATAATATAGCCACAAAAATAGTTTGATTTTTTTTTCTTTACATAAAGGAATGAAAGAAAAAAATAAAATAAGAACAAGAAACTCAAATAATGATAATCAAAGAAGTCAAAAAATAATTTATGAATGAAAAATATTAAAATATACCTTGAACTTTACTAGAAGGATCTATATACCCCTAAATGATTTTTAAAAATATTAAAAGTTAATTATATAAATTTAAAACTAATTTTTTCACTCCCGTTAAATTAAGGGTATATGTGAGCTCATTTTGTAATAGTAGTGGTATATGTGAGTCGTTTGTATAACGGTAAGGGTATATATGAGCCACTTTCATAACGAGGGGCTTATCAGCTCCAATTGACAAAGCTGAGGGGTATATCAGGCCCTTATCCCTACAAAAATGACAAATTTGTTTCTCACACATTATTAGTATGAGCCGTTTTCCTTAAAATATCTTTTAATTTTTTAATATATATTTTTTGCTAAATCGGACAGGCCCATTTTATTGAGAAAAACCAACAACTAGAACATTACAATGGCCCAAAAGTGACCCAAGTTCAACAAAAACAAAACCAAAATAAGAAAAGAACAAAAAAAAAGGAACAAATCAATTAGGAAATAAAACTAAAGCATGTGATGGTTCCTCATCTTCTTCGACGAACACACTGGTGGAGATCCTAAGTCACTGCTGAACTATGTCCAAACCTCTAAAGCTTGAGGGACCTCCATACCAAGCATTTATAGGTCTCACAAATTCCACGGAGTCGACTCGGTCTAGACTTCTTCAACTCAAAAGACGAACAAGAAGCCAACAAGAGTGCATCTACCTCAGTTCCAATGGAAAACACGAAACTCATTGTAGATACGATGAGCTAATACAACTGCAATAGATCTCACAGTAAGAGATATTAACTAACTACAATATTACCCCAAGTTTGCTAGTTGAAATCTCAGTTCCATCATAAGAAAGAGTTAATCACTCTGAAACCTTTGTGATTTTTCCTATCTTCTGAATGAACTTTTGATTTCACTATCTCCTAGCAATCACATATTAAATTAATCAGTGACTACAATTTCGTGATTAGAAAACCTATTTTGATTTTCCTGATTCTCAAATTAGGGCATTTGTGTTTTTCCAGCAATGGAATTGCCTTTGTGTGGTGTGGAAGATCTTTTATATTATGAAATTGTTTGATAGTAATAGTACCCGCAAAACTAAAAACAAGGTTAGGAAAAAATCAGCCAGCTTGTTTCCCTCTGTGCATGTGTGCACAATCTCCATCAAATCATTGATCATTAAGGCTTTGATACATCATACATCAACTGAGATCAACTAAGGAACTTCCCACACCCCATCAAAAATCACATGTAACCCAAAACTTCAGGACCTTGAAAGGTATAGAAAACACCTGAGACCCAACACTACAAGAATGCAATAGAGGAGCATGGTCTGACCCTATCCTAGCTAGATGTTGCAGATCAATATTCCCATACAGATTCAACAACCCTTGATTTACAACCGCTTTATCTAACCTTTTAGAGATGCACTCACCACCCTTCCATAATTCCACCGAACAACATCGGAGATATACTAAGGTCACAAGGTGCACGGGTCTAAGGAAACACTAGTCTATCATAGACTAAGGCCATGACATGCTCCAAAAACCACGTACTAAAACAAGTAAATCACATGTATGTGAAAACAAACGTACAACCCCACCTAATCATGGTACTACCCTCAAAATAAGAGCTATCAACCCTGAGTCATGGTTTCTAAAAATAAAAGTAAGAATAACTACGTACCCGCCTCCAATTCACACTAATAATCATGAATTCACAAATTCATGTTCAATTTAATTTGAAAGGAAGTCGTGGCATATCTATAGGCTCACCACTCGAGCTCCAAATCACAAGACTGGAGCTTTTGCTTTCCGAACGGCCCTTTAACGCTCCCATGCTATCAAAAATAGGATCACAATGTCAGTATGGTCGCTTAGACACCGAAATCACCTAAAATTGAGACGGAACAATTTTAAAAGTCATTTGTAGGACCCCCGCTGGAATTTACGGAATTGACTCTGTCAAGAGGTCCTAAACTATACCTCGAATTGGGGTTCAAAAGATGAACACAATTCGAGGCCTAAATAAACCCACAACAACACATGCAAATAATCAACAAGAGAAGAGCCAAAAAGAGATAGGGAATCAACTAACTCACAAAATTCACCTCACATGGAGGTCCTTCAACAGGCTCATTTCTTGTTTTCAAAATGTGATTTCTCCCTAATCTGAGCACCGATTTGAGTGATTCAACGTCTTGGGTGACCATTGAGAACAAGAAATGAGCTGTTGAAGGACCTCCATGTGAGGTGAATTCTCTCAATGTTCACCCAAGATGTTGAACCACTCAAATCGGTGCTCAGATTAGGGAGAAATCACATTTTGAAAATAAGAAATGAGCCTGTAAATTTCTATACAAATAGCCCAAATCAGGTCGCTAAAAGTCTAATTCTGGTCTCTAAAATTCTTATTTCTGGTCCCTAAAAGCCTGCACCAGATATTCGCACTTCAGCCGATTTTCTTAATGGAGCGCGGGATTCATTCGCAACCTGTGAATGCAAATGAGATATTCAACACTACTAAATTCATTTCCGAACTCTATAGAGCAGTGAAAATTCCCATACGAGATCATCTCAGTAATAAATGGGTCCCATACCCAAACTCCATTTTAAGCCAAAATCCACAAGGGGCTTGGTATTAGCCCAGAAGTTTCGGGATCCTAATTAAAGGTTGTTCTAGACCAAATACAACGTTCCAGAACTAACCGCATTGACGAAATTCTCATACGAGCTCGCTTACTCAGAATATTGACTAAAGTTAAACTTAGGCCTTAACTTGAAAGAGAAAATGCCTAATCGCATAGACTCACACTGAAATCCTCGAGAATTTTGTCGGCCATGCTACTTGCCTAAAATGACCCTCCCAGAGCTGATGTAATAGTCAGAATAGATTTAGGGGTTATCTTCTGATACTTTTGATCAAAGTTGACCATTCAAGGTTCAAAAGTTCTAAAATACTACAACTCACATCTATATCTATATTACGTTAAAAGTCTGAACTCCTAACTTGAATGTTAAATTACTATAAAATCCCTAACTTAGGTTGTGACTTTTTCGATCAGTTGTGACTTTTCTGATAAGTTGTGACTTTTTTCAAAGGGTTGTGATTTTTTTATGAGTTGTGCTTTTCCAAAGAGTTGTGATTTATTCAATAAGTTGTAAATTTTTTGATCAGTTGTGACTTTTCTGATAAGTTGTGACTTTATTCAAAGGGTTGTGTTTTTTCGATGAGTTATGATTTATTCAATAGGTTATAACTTTTTCGATCAGTTGTGACTTTTCTGATAAGTTGTGACTTTATTCAAAGGGTTGTGTTTTTTTGATGAGTTGTGACTTTTGCAATGGGTTGTGACTTTTTGAATAAGTTGAGAATTTTCCAATGGATTATGACTCCTTTGTTGACTATAAATAGAGGGGCTTCAGCTCATTTTTCAACCACAATTTTTTTTAATCTTCTACTCTTCTTCTTCTTGAGTTTTTCAATTTCTATGTGATTTGTTATGTTATGGTTGAGTGAGTTCGAAGTTTAGCAGAATATGAGGTACCACTATTCTGATGAAGTAAAACGTCTATTCTATGAGGGCATATTCCATAACCTCAAGTACTTGAGGAAAATAATTTTGATAATATAATATTAATTTTCTTGCTTAATATATTAATTAGTATGTAATGCTCTAATATATGAAGTTAACATGATGTAGTTTAAATTCATTTTTTTTGTTAACAATTTCTCTTGTGATGTAGATATATGCTTCTGAATATCTTTTTCCAAAATTTAGAGAATTGTCATGATTTATTTTTTTGATGCTCAAGACAAAAGAATGACTTTATTTATCAATGCTACTCATGTAATTTAGATTGTCAGGAAGTTTGCTTCAAAATAGTTATTACTGTATAAACATTAGACCTTTTGTTTTACTTATTTACCTCTTTTCCTTAGGCGGTGGCGGAGGAAGTAGTGGACAACGAGTTGGAGGAGTAGGTGGGGGAGGAGGAGTTGGGGGCAAACTCGCTGGTTGTGCAGCAAAAGGGTGGAAGGTTGTGGCAAAGGTGGTGTTTTGAGTCGACGATGATAGGTGATGAGACTAGGGGCTGAATTATATGAAGGGACAAAGGAGTGAGGTTGTTGCAAAGAAGCATGGGAAGAAGAAAGAGGAGAAAGTGAATTACCTGAGCCCGTGGGACGCACATGATTCTGACCAGAAGAGACAGACTCACAAGATAGACCACCAGTAGAAGTCTCACTTACTGGAAGAGGCAAAGAAAGTGAAGAAATATCAGGGGCAAGAGTTTGAGTGGCTAGAGGAGTGTCAACAACTTCCCATGTGAGCGTAAAAGATTTATTTCAAAGATGTGAGAATAGTGTGTGAAAGGGGAAAATATTTCCATAAAACTTTACATCACGTGAGATATAAAATTTAGAATGAATGGGATCAAAACATTGGTGTGCATAATGAACCAAAGAGAAGCCCAGATAGATGCAAGGAGTGGACCGGGGCTCATTTTATTGGTGGTGTAAGGCTTAAGCCATCGTACATAGACAACCAAAGGTTCTAAGTAAATCGTATCGGGGTGTGACACCAAACATTTTTTCATAAGGCGATGTATTTTTTAACAGTGGTGTGGGCAATCAATTAATAAGATATATGACATGTTAACAGGCAAATGACCAAAAATGTGAAGGTAAGGATGCCTCATGTAAAATTGTTTTGGCAGTTTCAACAATGTGCCGATGACGACGCTTTGCGATGGACACTCTTTGTGGTGTATGAGGAGGGGAGATAAGGTATTCAATTCCATTAGAATGAAGATACGGATAAGACCTTTGTACTCACCTCCTCCTTCAGTATAAAGAGATAAACTTTTCGTTTTAAAATATTTTTCCACTAAGGGATGAAACTTGGAAAAAATGTCTCGAACCTCATGATTATTTTTAAGGGTGTACAACCAAATATATTTTGTGTACTGATCAATGAAAACACAATAATATCATTTTTTATCAATGGAAAGGACAGGCGATGGACCCCACAAGTCACTAAAAAGTATTTGTAACGGAGCAGTACTAATAAGAGACAAGCAATTGAACGCAACAAAAATTATAAAAGGAAAACTTATGCATTAATGAAACTGGGAGAGAATATTTATTCAAAACAAAGTTTAAGAGTCTGGAATGGGGATGACCAAAGTGACGGTGTCAGATTTGGCGAGGAACTGTTGTGGTGGCAACTTGAACACTAGGCTTATTCATTGTGAAATTGGGCCATTCATAGAGTTCATTCCTATTGCGACCGGATACCAACGGAACCCGCGTTTTCAAGTCCTTCACAGAGAAAGAAAATGGAAAAAATTCAATGGAGGTCAGATTATCTTGACAAAATTTTGATACAGAAAGAATATTTTGATGGATAGCACGTGCACACAAAGTATCGCTTAGTCTAAAAGTATTATTTGATGAAATTAATGAAGTAGAACCATAATGATTAATTAAGATCCATTTACCATCACCCATAGATATTCCTTCTGAACCAGTATATTCATCAAGATTGGTAGGGTTTGTAGTGACATGATGCGTACAGCCGGAGTCTACAATCCATTGGTTTGCTGGAGAGTGGTTACCCGAGGGACAATTCACTTTTGCCTCTAAATGATTGTGAGACTGTGACCTGCAAACATTTGCAGTATGACCCTATCTGTTGCAAAGCTGACAGCAAACATGGTTATTGGTGTTACACCCTTGGGCATGAGCATATGGACGATTGTTGGGTCGACGAGCAGTGCGATTGTTGGAATTGGGGGATATGTTGTTAGTAACCATTGCATAAGTTATTGCAGGAGGTTCTTTCTTCAATTCCTCATGCTTGAGGAAGAGCTCATAGTCAATAATTTTCGCATACAACTCATCATACAAGATGATGGAATCTGTTGCTCGAATTGCAGCGGAAATCTCACAAACATCTTACCCAAGACCACTCAGTATTTTCACAACCAACTCATTGTTGGTGATTGTAGCACCGGTAGTGGTGAGCTCATTGTACATAGAGCGTACATGATGGAGATAATCTGTGATTGGAATGGAGCCCTTTGAGAGGCATGTGAGCTGATCATGAAGGCTAAATATTTGTGTTTGGGACTTGTTGGCAGAAGCCAAGTGCAGGGAGTCCCAAGCAAGTTGAGCAGTGGAGGTAGCAAGCACGATAGAAACAATTTTTGGATCGACAAAAGCCATTTTGGCATTTTGGATCAATTGATCATGGCGGAACCAACTGTTATAATCTAGGTTCACCACTTCTCTACTATTTTTTGTTATAGTTGATAAAGGAGCGGGAGAAGAACCTGTTGGGTTTTAAAAGGTGTGAATGAAAAATTAAGAGTTGGGACTTTTATGAAGAGTTGTGACTTTTATGAAAAGTTGCGACTTTTATGAAGAGTTGCGACTTTTATGAAAAGCTACGACTTTTATGAAAAGCTACGACTTTTATGAAAAGTTATGACTTTTATGAAAAGTTGTGACTTTTATGAAAGGTAGTGACCTTTTCCGAAAGATTGTGACTTTACCAAAGGTTTGTGACCTTTCCGGTAAGGCACAATAAGAACCTTTTCACACTACCCTTTGTTTTCTAAAAATTGAGGGATTTCCTCTCATTTTAGTTGAACCAATTTCTAGACTTCTTCTACTACTACTAATTCTAGTATTCTAAGTGTACTTTACTGTTGTTGAGTAGTTCGCTGACATCGTGGTTTTAGGTACCGATACACTGGTGAGTAAGATTGTTCTATCCTGGGAGGATATATTCCATTAACCTTGGGTACTTGGGGGAATAATTTCCTTAAGGGGACACTCTGCATTCAGTATGCTCGATTTTCTTTCTTCGAGAAAAATATTTTTATATTGTTTCTAATCAGTTTCTGCTTCTATTTTCTCTACTAGTTTTAATTTTCTAGTTTGAAAATACTCTCTAAACTTTGTTGTTTCTTACCAAGTTCTTTAAAGTTTTGTTGTAAGTATCTTAGGAATACAAGATGAAAATAAGGAAATTCTTATACTGTTGGTATTTCTTGTATTCTACTGATTGAGAGAAACAGATCATGAAAGTAGAAGATTAATGCATTACTTCTCCAGAATTCGGTGCTTTGTTTTGCAAGGTCGAAATGAGAATGTACTAGAAGAATTGGTGGTATTTCGGGTAAAGATTACACCAGGTAACCTTCTTATTATTTATCTAAGGAGGAAAATAGTTTCTAAAAATGCACAGTTTTGATATTTATCATGTATGTCTTTGAAAAAAGATTTGCAAACCATATGGTTTTTTGAATGAATTTTTCTTGGCAAAAAGTGTTGCCTTTAAAATTCTTTAGTTTGCAGAATTAGAGATGCACATTTTTGTTTGATAAAATAGTATGTCAAAATGTTATAGTTGGAAGGCTATTTGAAAAGAAAATCATATCTATGTGATAATCTGTGAATATGTTCAATTCTGTTTGGAGACTGGAAAAAAAAACTTTTGTAGTTTTGTATTCCATGTGAAATTTGATTGTGTCTGATTTTTGTAGACTAAAAACTTTTGTAGTTTTCTACTCTGGATAAATTAGACTATGCAATTGGTTTGAAGAATATGAAAACTTCACATATCTATAAACTTCACTTTTATATAGAAACAAATTGTACAATATTTTTTGTCTTTATTGTTAGTATTTTAAATACTAAGTAGTATGTCTACTTGTGATATAGGAAAAATACTAGTGTCTTAAAGTGTTATTTTGTGGTTGCAATAGATGCCTCTATGAAATGAACTTTGACATTATGTAAAGATTGTCAAAGAGAATTGAAGCACTATAATTCTTTCGTAGAATAATATTTCCGAAAGAGGTTTCATGCTGCCATTGATAGTCTGGGAAAATATGTGGAAAAAATTATTTTTCAACTATTTGAAAAATGTTTTTGAGATCATATTTAAAATGTGGAGGGTTCTTTGCTTATGACAAAGATAAAATTAGACTTAGTGTCTAATTTAAATTTGGAGTACAAGATATGAGATTCGATGATACTTTTGTATTTTATTAGACCCAAAAAATTCTTGGAGTATATTTGATATTGTGGTCGTTGAGTTTCTCCTTTAGTAGTATATGGTATGACTAGTATGAAACTACCAACTTATATGTATACTTGTTCAAAATGATTGAGTTCTTTTATGAAAAAATGTCACTTAAAGTATTGTGACTTTCATGAAAAGATATGTCTATTAAAAATAAATATTTGTATAGACATGAATATTGGTGAATAAGTCATTTGTCATATTTTGTAAAAGAAGCATTTGGACTATATTGCCTTTATTGGACCCGATGAAACTTTTTTCATGGGTAGTTCTATAACAATCAAATTGAAAGTTATGGAAAGGTCCTTCCGAAAAGGACATTTGACAAGGTGATGACTCTAAACAATGTTTGTATCACACAAAATTGTAAGAAATAGGAATAAAATATTTGTGAGAAAAAACTACCTCGCAGAGAGCTTTCCAAACTCAATATTTTTATTTGTTCCTACTTGCTTGAGTCAAACTGTTTGTGACATGAACACTTGGGGCATGTCAATTACAAAACCTTGTAAGGAAAACTGATCAACTTATAAGTTTTGTCTAGCTTTGAGTGTAATAAATAAAAATGTCAACTTTGTGTGGAATCAAAGTATGCTGAGCATTCTTATAAATCTGTTGAAAGGAATTCTAATCCCTTAGAGTTGATATACACTGATATTTGTGATATGAAGTCAACACCATCTCGTGGTGGGAAAATGTATCTCATAACTTTCATTGGCAATTGCATTAGAAACGACTATGTCTATTTGCTGAATGGTAATGATGAAGCAATAGAAATGTCTAGACAATATACTACTGAAGTTGAAAATTAGTTTGGAAAAAGATAAGAAGTTATAGGGATGGAGAATATAAATCTCCTTTTTGCAGAAATATGTTGGGAAAATGAATTTATCCATAAAACTACTATCATATTCACTTAAATCTAATGGAATTGCAGAATGGAAAAAAAAAACCGAACTTTGAAGAAAATGATGGGTGCATCACTTATAAGTTCAGCTTTACCACAAAACTTGTGTGAAGAAGCTATCCTTACAATAAAAGGGAACAACAAAAAGTTATCTTTTCAGAAAGAAAGGAACAAAAAGTTTTAATTTTTCAGGACAAAATCTATTCCATATGAGAAATGGAAAGGAAGGAAATCCAACTTGAAATATTTCAAAGTGTGGGGTGTCTAGCCAAAGTCCAAGTCCCTATTCCTAAAAGGATTAAAATAGGACCTATGATTGTGGACTGTAAAATTAGACTTGAGTAGTCTAGTGAAGGGTCTAAAAGACTTTGGCAAGAAAAAAGGAGAATGTACTTAATAAAGAGATTCAGAGGTGTAGAAAATGTTGAAGGACATCTACTTCCTTCGAATATGATTTTGTAACATTTCTTGTGTCTTCTGTAGACTTATCCTTTTGGAAAGATGGTGGAAATAGTGAGATTGACTCAATCTAGAGCAACCATATTGAAAGCTAATTGATTTTTTTCTAGAAAATAAACCTTTGGGTTCAAAGTGAATCTTCAGAAGAAAAATGAAAGTCGATGGAGCTATTGACAAATACAAAGCAAGACTTTTTGTCAAAGGTTTTAGACAAAAATAAGGTTTTGATTTTGTCGAAATACTTGCCAGTAACTAGAATTACATTCATTCGGATGTTAATTGCATTTGCTGTGGTATATGACCTCCAAATTCATCAAATGAATGTGAAAACAATTTTCATAAATAGAGAATTGGAGGAAGAAATTTACATGAAATAGCCCGAGGGTTTTGTGTTTCCTGGAAAAGAAAAGAAAGTGTGCGAACTTGTTAAGTCATTTTATGGACTAAAACAAGCACCCAAACAATGACATAAGAAATTTGACCAAATTATGTTGGTAAATGGATTTAAGAATGATGGAAGTGATAAATGTGTTTACATTAAAATCACAAGGTCATTGTTTGTTTGTATATTGGTGATATGTTGATCTTCAGTAGAGACACTAATGACATAAATGCTACTAAACATAAGCTAGAAAGCAACTTTGTTATGAAAGATCGTGGAGTTGCTGATGTGATCTCAGGTATAAGAATCCTTAGAACTACAAAATGTTTAGCATTGTCACGGTCTCATTTCATTGGAAAGGTACTTGACTAGTTCAAATATTTGGATTTCAATATTTTCAAGTCTCCAATAAATGCGAGCTTTGCATTTCAAAAGAGTGAAGGTGAAAGTGACTCACAATTGGATTGTGATAGAGTATTGGGAAGTATGATGTATATCATAAAGTGTGCGCGATCAGATATAGCATGTGCTATTAATGAATTGAGTCGGTTCACGAGTGATCCTAATCGAACTCATTGAATGACAATGAAAAGAGTTTTGGGGTATTTATGAAATACTCAAAACTATGTTTTGCGTTATAACAATATCCAGCAGTATTGAAAGGATATAGTGATGCAAATTGAATCACCGGGATCAAATAAAGTAAAATCCACGAGTGGATATGTACTTACTCTTGGTAGAGGAGCTGTCTCTTGGAAATCTTCCAAAAATATATGTATCACTAGCTCTTCAATGATCTCTGACCTAGGTGCTCTAGATAACGTCGGTGAATAAGTTGAAGACTCCTGAATTTCTTGATAGATATTCTTTTTGCCCCAAACCTTTAGCATCAGTATGCATACACTTTCATAGTCAAGATGCAATAGGGAGGGTATGGAGCATGATGTATAACGGAAAGTCTCGTCGTATAAGACATAGACATGATACTGTTAGAAAACTAATCTCTAGTGAAATTATGACAATAGACTATGTAAAGTCAAAGGATAAAGTGTCGGATCCACTTACAAAAAGGCCTAACTAAAGAGAAAGTTGAAAGATAATCGAAGGGAATGGGTTTACGACTTAGGACAAGTCATCATGGCGGTAACTCTATCTAGCAGACTGGAGATCCCAAGAGCTAGATTCAAGGAGAAAAACAAAGTTGTGACTGACGGTTCAGCATTGTCAACCAACTCAATCCATTCCCATGATGAATACAATGCTCAAAGGATACAACATTAAGGCTTGTTAATGAGTTAATAAAGCTTAAAGTTTTTAATGATTTGCTAAGTTTGGCAGATTTGACCAAATAGTGTATCTACGCAATAACAGTTTTAGAAATCACCTATGTAAGTGTGAAGTGTAAGTTGCTTCAAAGAGGATGATCTTCAAAAGCCCATCTCTCTATACACTAATGGAACCAGGAGGTGTTCATGGCTGAAACGAACACAACCGTAAGAACCATAAATGGTAAAGGGTTAATTGTGTGACATATGGTTGTCTAGGTATACACCAAAGCTCGACAGTTCAATATATCGCATCTACCGATTGACCGAGTATATTCGACATATGTTCACTACGGAAAGTCCAAAGGGAAACCTACTTATCCTGATGCAATTAATTCTTGCTTGTAAAGTACACATACTTGTTCGTTTCTTTATCTTGGAGTCATTCCCCATTCTATTTTCTCTACTAGTTTTAATTTTCTAGTTTGAAAATACTCTCTAAACTTTGTTGTTTTTGACCAAGTTCTTCAAAGTTTTGTTTGAAGTATCTTAGGAATACAAGATGAACAACAAAACCATTAAGATGGCCAAAAAGAATGTGCCCACACATAAGCATGGAAACCTGTGCTTTCCAGGTGGAAAAGTTGTGGCTACCAACAAGCTTTATCGGCAGCTGCGACACTGGACTAAACTGAACAACAAGGTTAGGGTTGCTGCATCTGCATTCCTTACGTTATCATGCATGGTAAGACTGAGTCTGTGGTGGTAGTCAGAGGATCGGCAAAAAAAACTCGGGAGAGTTAAGATGTGAGCTCTGAAAGATAAGTATATGACCTTATCTTTGTTGGCTGTAAGATGAACAATTGATTATATATATGATTTCACAGATACAATATATATTATTTTTATTTTATTTTTATTTTTATTTTTCCGGTAAAAAAAAGGAAACCTTTCTCAGTTGTCGTAGTTGTTCTCTTCACATGTTCATATGACATCTAAATAGTCTAATATGGAATATATGTGCAAAGCCCATCTGGTTAGATGACAAGAAAAATACACAATAAATATCATTTATAAGGTAAAATTAGTGATATACGATAAATTACATGATTGAACCTCATCAAATTGAAACAAATAAATACATTGTTGCATTTAATTAATACATTTTTTCATTGACCATCTTAATAGGTTCGTGTGAATAAGAGAGCAATATTATTTTGTGCTAAACTTATTATTTGAATCTTCACTTAAATAAGCAATACTATTTACTATAACATATATTTTCTGAATTGGTAATCAAGTGCAACACACGTGTCAAAAATATAGTAAATACTAAATGAACGACCAAGTAACCGAACTGTCAGTCCCAGCAAGTCATAAATGATTTGGGGTCGCTAGAGGAAAGATGTAAACGATGAACATGAGGTATAAACACAGAAATTATCTGGAGGTCGTTACAAAAAATACTACTATATCTATATAATCTAAAAAACGATAATTTTTTGTGGTTTTCAATTTTCTCAAGTACAATCTACTTAAAAAAAAATAAAAATTTAAATTAAGATTAGATTTAAAGTAGATATTTAAAACTAAAATATGGGTTGACATTCAAGAAAGGTAAAAAATCATGTCTAGAACATACCCCTCATTGAGTGGAAACATGAAGAGTTTTCAAATAAAGAAGTAAACAACGAGACACGCTTTGACCAGACCATTATTTGATAGGGCGAAAAAAAGAAGTGACTTAGTCCTAATTTTTGATAGCCTATGTATCTCAGGTTATAAGAAAATCGGGTCACGTGTAGTTTAATAAGATAGAATGATGATATTAGTTAGAGGTCGGATGATCCCATCCATGCACCAATACGCGACTTTGGTCTGCACCTCCGACTGTTACATTAGAATGAAAGTAAAAAAAACAAAAAGATAATAGAAGCACAAGATCCTATCTATGTAACCTCTCTTAATCTTGACTTGCATCTTCATGTCTTCTCAAGTGGTGATATAGGCATTTTGATCTAAAGTTGAACTTGGTGATGTATCATCTTCTCCAAGAGGGCTATTGCTACTAGAAATTGAAAGTTGACTTTGTTCTTTGGGTGAGATCTTAAGCATGAAATGTAAATTGACCTTATTATTTCCTAGCGGGGTTCCTGAGACCAAAGCAAATTACAAAAATATGACAAATTTTTTCCCTAGTTAAGTAAATTTTTTTTGTTAATATGAATCAAAGATGGTGCTTAGATTGTGTATTGAGACTTTTAACAACACTCGAGCTTTATAGCAACGTATCCACATGGCTTTTGATGATTGAAAGTAAACTCTATTTTCATGCAAGTTATGTTAAACTAAATCCTATTAATTAGGAGGGTCCTGCTAAATTATATCCCATTTTAAAGTAAGGTCCAACTAGTCCCACTTTGCTAATTTATTTCAAATTTTATTTTATTTTTAAGTATATTTTACTTGAGAAAAAGGAAAACCACAAAAAATAGTCGCTTTTAGATAATACTTTTGTTTTTATTTTTAAGGAAATAGAAAAATTACAAAAAATATGTTCTTTAAGTTTTCTTATATTTAATATTTTAGTAGTATTTTTATTGGTTGTTATTTTCAAAAAATGAAAATCCAAAAAGAAAATTAAACTTAGTGGCATGTCGCCACATGGAAAATTTCATCTCAATCTTAATCAGAAGCATATTCCATGGGTGAAGAGAGTATTCCATTCTTCCTCTCTATGTTTTTTGAAGCAAGACGCTCTTGGAAAATGGGTTTAGCAGGACCCTCCAGAAAAATGAAATTAAATAGGTTCGTTTTGAAACATGATATTTAACTTACTAAGAATTCTTGGAAAATGGGACTTTATTTAGCAGTACCGAGTAGGAAAAAATGGGACTAGCTATCAATCTGGAAAATGAGACTTAATTTAGCAAAACCTCTTAGAAAATGAGATTTAATTTAGCCAAACCCTCTTGAAAAAAGAGAATTAGCAAGACCCTCTTGGAAAATAGGTTGTAATTAAGAATGACCATTTTGAAAAATGTGATTTAATTTACAGGACCATTCTAGAAAATAGGATACACAGGACCTCCTAGAAAATGATATTTAGTTTAGCAAACCCTTGTGGAAAATGAGATTTAGTTTAGCAAGACTCTCGTGGAAAATGTGATTTAGAGAGACCTCCTGAAAAATGGAATTTTGTTTAACAAGACACTCCTCGAAAGTTGTAATAGTAGAACAATCCTAGAAAATGAGATTTAGTTTACAAGGACCCTCTTGGAAAATGAGTTTTAGTTTACCAAGACCCTCTTGGAAAATGAGATTAAGTTTAGCATGACCCACTTGAAAAATGGGATAGCAGAACTCTCTTGGAAAATGAGATTTAGTCGGACCCTCCTGATTATGGGATTTAGCTTAGTAGAACCCTCTTGGAAATGGGATGTAGCAGGGGTCTCTTGGAAAATTGGATGTAGCAGGGACGCAAGTCAACAAGTATTCTTCATCCTCGAAATCACCCATGGTGTAGTTAGGTGAGTCTTCGGCGAATGGTGGGTATTGACCTGTCATTAAATGACTAATCAGAACATCCTACAGCTGAATCGTCATGGAGTTTGTGGTGGTTGTTTCATTTAGCATTTCAATGTTGTCGTTCATGTCACTCAACTTCTTGTCCTATTCTTCGAGTTTTTGTTGGATGACTGATAGGGCATAATCGTTTTGCACACCCCGTGCCTCTTTCCATGTCTGCATTCTCGAAGAGAGAAGTTCTTTTCCCTTTCAATGGCTTGTTCTTCCAATCCCATCACTCGTTTGGACAGAACATCTACTTGAGCCACCAGTTTGTCCCATTCGTATTTCTTTTGGGCTTCTTTGCTAGTTTCAACCATATTGTCAAGTAGTGTTGGGACGACTTAGTAGGGTTGGTTGAGCATTCCGCCCTTGAAAAGGTGTTCAACTATACTTCTATTTTCAGGTCCGAGACCCCGATAGAAACAATCCAGCAGCGTCTTGTCAGGTATCCCATGAGATGGGCATGGTTGCAACAATGCGTTGAACCTCAGCCAAATTTCTAGAATTGTCTCCTCTCCTGCTTGTTTGAACGTCAGTAGATTATCCCTGAGGTTTAATAGTTTCAGGAGAGGATGATCTGTGTGATAGCCATAGTGCTCATCCATTCTTGATTCCTACTTTGTTATTCAGACAAGCGAAACAAAACTACAAATAAGATTAGTAAAACTATAACTAATGAGAACAAAAACTCTAATTGACTACATTTTCACTTAACACCACTCCCCGGCAACAACGCCATTTTGATGCTTATCATGACCAACCACACTAACTACGGTTCGAGTGTCTACGATCATCGAAAATATAGTAACCCAACCGAGGGTTGGGGTCGTCTCCCAAGGGAGCGGTTTTGAGAATCTGTAGCTAACTAGAATTTCGTCCTAATTAGTTGTAGCTAAAGAGATTTACGAATAGAAACATTATAAATCAATGGGGGTGACACAAAAGTGTCAAATATCGATTTGGGGGTTTTGTCACAAAATCAAATAAGAACAGTAAAATGCAGGAAAAATCAAGTATGAGGGGAGATTCTTGAGGTATAACCGCAATACAAATTAATATAGATTACTGGGTACAAGCTTTCGATAGAAAATCTATAGAGTAAAAGTGACTAGGCTAAGCTTTAAAGGGAAATAAGTTCTCTCTCGAGCAGCTTACTCCGTTTCAAATGGGTTCCTCTCGGACACCCACTTGCCGCATGAATACCAGCCTACGCCTTACCCCACTCACTCTCTCGAGCTGAGTGTTAGGATATGGGACTAGGGCTCACCCTCTCGGGCTGAACCTCATGTCGACCCATTCCTTAGGCCATCAGTCTAGTAGTCTTGATTTCGCGACCTCTCTCTCTCGAGCAAGCCCAAAACACATTAGTGGACTTGTATTTGCAACTACAAACCCATTAATTAAACCACAACTACTTGGTGAAATCACCATTAAACTACCTTTAATCTATCAGCAAGCAAGACCCAACAACAATATTAACTCATATTTGCTAAATCACACCTTAAGAATGGAGGTTTTTAGCCACACATCAAGAAATAGAAATTTATATCTTTAATGATGTTGAAATCAAATAGGTATAGAGAAATACGTCTTGATTTGAGCAAAGAGTGAAGAATCCAAGAGACCCATTTCCAAATTGAAAGAGATGAAACCCTTTTCTTCTTCAAGTCTTCAAACCCTTACAAACTTAGAGTAAAAATAGAGAGAAAACTAGTATTCTTAGGGAAAATTATAATAATGTTCGACTCTTAAAAACTACAACTAAAGCTAGAATTTATAGCTTTCAGAATTAATGCTGTAGAGGACCATTCGGCATCGTTAATCGGAATCGCCAATCAACTGGGTGATTCTCCCCTTGTCTGGTTCATTGCCTTCCATTCTTGCCTACAACATCTTCGTATCCTGGATCATTGGGCGGTATAGTACTGCCTCGCAGAATGATTCGGCGACACGCCGACTATTCCTTTTCGCCGCCGATTTGAACCTCTTCCTTCAGGGCTCAGCGCACTGGAACAAAAGGCGATATAAGGCCCTTCAGCGACTCGCCAAGTGGACTCGGTGATTCTCAGGCTATCACTTCTTCACTTTTTCCACCTTTTCATTCCTTTTTGTGACATAGTGTCCATGCTTTCCTTAAATATTCAAATACCTGAAACTTAAGAGTTTTCCTCAGATATTGATATAAATACAAGCATTTAAGGACACAATTTCTATTAAATATAGCCTTAAATGAGTCCAACTTGTGGACTCATCACAAGACCGTCTTGGTAAATGGGATTAACAGGACCCTCTTGGAAAATGATATTAGAAAGACCCTCGTGAAAAATGAAATTGGCGGGACCCTTCTAGAACATTTGATTAGCAAGAGCCTACTTGAAAATGGGATTTAACAGGACCCTCCTTAAGAAAATGACTAGTTCGACCCTCTTAGAAAATGAAATTAGCAAAACCTACCTAGAAAATGAAGTTTAGTAGGACCCTCCTTGAAAATGAGATTAATAGGACCCTCATTTAAAAAATGGATTAGTAAGACTCTCATACAAAATGGAACTTAATATAGTAGGACTCTTTTGAAAAATGAGATTTGCAGGACCCACCTAGAAAATGAAACTAGTCAGACCCTCCTAGAAAATGAGATTTAATTTAGCAAAATTTTTCTTGAATAATAGGATTATTGTAACATAGCTTCACGAAGAATGAAGTTTACTTTAATAATCTAAAGCCTCATGGATGGGTTGCAACTAAGCTCGAGTGCCGTTTATAGTCACGATACACAATCTAAGCACCACATTTGATTCATATTCACAAGTTTTTCTTATTTAAACTAGTGAAAAACTTTGATCTCATGAACCCTTCTAGAAAATAAGGACAATCAACATTTCAAGCTTTAGATCTCTTTTGAAGAACAAAGTCAACTTTCAAATTTAAGTAGCAGTAACCCGCTTGAGAATAGGGTTAACTTCCAAGTTCAACTTAGATAGAAATGCCTATCTCACTACTCGAGAAGGCATGAAGATTCAAAACAAATTACATAGATAGGATCTTGTACATGTATTGCTATTTTTTTGGTCTTTTATTTTAATGTAACAATTGGAGCCGCAACCGGAGCCTTGACATGACCTCATTCAACCTACAACTCATCTCATCATTTTATTGATTTGAATTACACATGACCTGATTTTCATATAACCCGGGAAATGTCAGTTATGAAAATCAGGACTCAGTCACATATTTTCTCCCCCCTTTCATATAATGATAGGGTCAAAACATGTCTCACTGTCTACTTCTTTGTTTGAAAATTCCTCATGTTTCCAGTCAAAGAGGGACAAGCAGTAGACACAAGATTTTTGACCTTTCTTGAGTTTAAACACATATTTTAATTTTAAATATAATTTTATTTTATTTTGTAATTATATTTTATTTGAGAAAATTGAAAGCACAAAAATAAGTCACTTTTAGATAATACTTTTGTTTTTTATTTTCAAGGAAATTGAAAAATTACAAAAAATATGTTCTTATAATTTTCTTATATTTAATAGTATAGTAGTATTTTTATTGTTGGTTATATTCAAAAAATGAAAATCCTGAAAAAAGATCAAACCTAGTGGCAATTGCCACGTGGAAAGTTTGATCTCAATCTTAACCAAAATCATATTCCATGGGAGAGGAGAATATTCCATTATTACCCTCTATGTTTTTTGATAATATCAAAAATCTATAAGGACATTTTGGGAAGGATAGAACTATAAGGGAATTTTGGGAAGGATAGAACTATAAGGGAATTTTGGGAAGGATACTAAACCCTAGATATTTAAAAAAAAAGAAAAGTGAGGCCTATAATGTTTTTTTAAAAACACAAAAAAGTATAATATACAATATCTAAGAAAAAATGCAAAACAACAAAAATGTGAAAGGAAAATACAAAATTAAAATAAGCAACCAAGGAAAATTGAGGGTCATCTTCTCCAAGCATCAACATCGAAGAGCTCCGGCCATCAGTCGCCAGAGAGATCGAAATCACCTTCCCAATTTCACATCTCCTCCATTTCAGCTTCTACCAGATCTTCTCCAAGGTAAGTCTCTAACCGTCTACTCATCTTGAGCTAAATCAGTTTGTAGATCTGGAAAACTTGAAGTCTTTCGGCTTCTACCTTTATCTTCTGGACGCAAACTTGACTCCGAAGATTGAATCTATGGAGATCGCCTCCCAATCTTGTACTATTACCTCTTGGGTTCCATTCTTAATTTTTGTGCTGCTGTAAAATGCTTCAGGTAAGACTTGATAAGCATTATATATGAATTAGAATTCATTTTCTCTAGTTTAATCTTTGATGGATTGAATCCCTTAAAGAGATTAATAACACCATCTAAATTTTAGACCTTTGAGTTAGACAACTAAATGAATTTTGCTTATATGATTAATGGGACAGCAAAACCTTTTGGAGAAATTGGATTAGTGGAGGAAGCAAATAGGAGCTATCAACAATCGAATGCACCACTGTCAACTTTTGAGTCCTGATTTTGTACCACTTTGAACAACTATATGCTCTCACCAGGTGTGTTATACTATTAACCAACCGAAACAACTTCAGACTTTGAAAATTTGTTATAGTTATGCTTCGATTGTGAACTCATGCGTGCTTCTTTTCGAATACTTGTATATCCGACTATTATTTTGTAATTGACATGTGAGAATCTAATTAGGACTCAGAGAGTCTGTCTGCTTTATCCTTATGTATGGAGTGTTACATTTGTCAAGATTTATTATTTTCTTGGCTATTGTTGGGACTTTCTAAAATGAATTGAACTCATAAGTACCTGCAAAAAAAAACAAGGTTATCGGAAAAATCAACAAGAGTATTTCCCTCCCTGAATGAGTGTTGTACTCTTACTAATATAGTATTAATGATTCTATTAATGGAGTTGACATCCATTTTCACACTCCAAGGTGAATCCCGCTCTCCATTAAGAATATTAACCATCGACAAAGAATCAGTCTCTATAATAATCTGATGAAAATGTTAATCTAAACAGTATTGCTGACCCTCTCTAATAGTAATTGCCTCAGCCACCAACTTAGAAGAATCAACCAACTTCACACCGTTTGCCCCTACCAGATTACCATTATGATCTCTCACACAGAAAGTAGCTGAACTACGAGCAGGATTACCCTTGGAAGCCCCATCAATGTTGTATTTTAACCATCCAGAAGGAAGAGGATACCATTAAAAAAATTTGTGATGAAAACTTGGCCTGTAGCTATTAAGTTGAGCAACTATCTGAGGCCATGTTTGTAGACTATTCATAACCCAATCAAACCTCAATTTTCAAACTTATAAATATGAGAACTAATTTCCGAGATGATCTTGCCTCTTGAATAAGAGCCTCCATGTACTACTGTGTTTCTCCTCTTCCAAAGAACCCATAGTATGAGAATTGGAATGGACTGATACACCTCTTTTAGTGTGTAATTTCCATAAGTATCCCACCATTTTTTGAAAGTCTGTCTCACCTGTATTAGAGGTCCTACGATCCTTGCTGCCCGATCGTAGTACCTCCACACACTAGAGGCGAATTCACCTTGTAAGAAAAGGTGTTCAATAGTTTTTCTAGCAGGATCTGAGCAACAAGTACAAAGTTGAGAAATATTAGGATTCCAGGTAGCCATGACTGCTGCAAAAGGAACTTAAGCAGTCAAAACCCCAACCAAAGAAATTAATCTTGAAAGGTGAACTTTTCCCCCAAATATTTTTAAAAGAGTCTTCAAGTGTAACCCTGGTTCTTAAAATTTCCCAGGCACTCTTAATTGATATAATGTTACATACTTTTGTGCTTTCTAATCATCTTAATCAAGTATGAATACTTTTTTTTATTTATTAATTTGATTTAGAATGTTAGTAGGAGAATTTTTGTTCTAAATTATGTATAAGTTTAATTAATTACCAATTAATGTGAAAAGACGAAAAAATAATTGTCCCCGACTTAGTGAAGTAATTGCTTCAAGTTTTAAGATTGAGGGAATGTGTGCATAATAAATCATCTTAACTAAGGTCGCAACTTATACGTCTTTATCCAATCCCTTTAAAAAAACTGTACATCTTATTATAAAGAATGAGAACAACTTACCAAGAAACTTTTTTAAAAAAATAATAAAGAAGCTGCTTCATGTATATTAATAAAAATAAAATATTGGACCAAGGTCCAACAATATATCAGATGGAATAGGCCCACAAACTAGGACAACTAGATTAGTAAAAAAATGCAATCAGATTAGAATAATCTTCAACGGGTGTCTTTGCATTATCTCTCTTCCTATGGTCTCACCTGAGCTCAAACTTGCATCTCTAGAGACTTTTGTGACCCTTCACTTGATGCACTCAGTTTCCATATTTTTCCTACAAACTCTTTCAGGCTATGTATCTCTAATATACTCCTCTTTCAGTCACATTTTCT
The DNA here is from genome assembly GCA_029582525.1 of Solanum tacnaense. NCBI lineage: Eukaryota > Viridiplantae > Streptophyta > Magnoliopsida > Solanales > Solanaceae > Solanum > Solanum tacnaense. The sequence continues at coordinate 49,944 of JAJOOD010000475.1, forward strand.
TCTCTTTTTCTTAAGATCAATGGGTTGAATCCTTACAAGATTAATACCACCATCTTATGAATAGAAAACATAACAAACATAAACTACATGGTTAAACTTCTCCATTTATTGATATAACCGAAGTAGATATTACCAGTTATAAATTTGGATTCGCATAATCCTATATTTACAATCGACGTCTATTTTCCTTCTCTTATAAGATATGAAAAACTAAAGAAGTAAATGTAATTTACAAAACTTCACTTATTAATTACATTTTCTTCTCCGAAGCAATCAACAAATTAACTTCGCTCTTTTATTATTTGTCCAATATTAGTCTGATAGTTTTGTTGGTGTTGAGTAGTTTTCTTGAGGTTTATTAATGGCACCGAGAGAAACACCATCCAAAAATCTTCTATGGGAGGGTAATATTACCCCTGACATTATCGATGATGCCTTAATGTCTTTGTTACATAACTTTGGCCCGCTTGATAGTGTAACGACATATACCTCTTGAGGTTTTGGATTTATCAATTGTAGAAACATTAACGACTCGAAGAAGACTAAAGACGCTCTTAAAGGATTCATCTTTCATGGAAATCCTCTTAGGATCGAATTTGCTAAGCCGATTTAGAGATAAACAAAAACACAAACTGGCTTAGCGAATTCGATCCTAAGAGGATTTCCATGAAATAAGGATCCTTGGAGTGCATCTTTAGCCCCCTTGCAGTTGTTGATATTTTTAAAATTGAAAAAATGGAATCCGCGAGAGGTATATGTGTTTACTCTGTCAACCGGGCCAAAGTTCTATATCAGCCACATTAGTCCTACATCGGTAACATCAGGGGTAATATTACTGACACATTGAAGATGTTTGATTGTGTTTCTCCCGGCCTCATAAATAAACCCTAGAAAATTATTTAACACAAGAAAAACTATCAAATTGAGATTTGGGCAAATGAGAAAAGAAAGAAAATTAGTCGTTGATTGCGGTAGAAAAGAAACGGCAATTAAGTAACTGAAGTATTGTGAATGACGTTTCCTTATTTGTGTTTTCATATCTTATAGGAGAATGATAATTCACAATAGGCATCGGTTGTAAACATATGACTATGTGACTCCAAAGTTATAACTGGTTACAACTGCTCTAGTAATATCAATAAATGGACAAATTTAACTCTCTAACTTATGTTTGCTTTCTTTTCTATCAAAGACATTGTTTCTTGGTAAGTTGTTCTATTTTTCTTATATATAATAAGAGATATTCTTTAACTTTTGTTTGTTTTATAAAGCATTGTGTCATGACCCGCCACCTCATCATGCAACACCACATGGCATAATGATATCTATTTGGAAGCATAAGTATGCTAACATTTATGGGAAGATTCTAGATCTATGACAAACTTCTTGGAAAGACTCTAGAATATCTAGGAAGAATTGTTGAAAAGCCTCAGAATATTCTAGGCATGTATAGAATTCTAGAAGAATGGTTTATATGTAAATATGTAGGGACTTATGTACCGATTATGATTTACAATTTGGCCCCTCAGTCAATAGTATATATAGAGGGGCATTCATTTCTAAATTAACCAAGGAAATGCAAGCAATCTTCCAAGCAATACAAAAGTCTCCTTACAAACTCTCTTGCGCCCTTCTTCATTATGTTAGCGATATATGTTTGAAAAGGTTTACTTGAGCTTACAAGATCGTGAAAGAATCATTGAATAAGTTGTCGAGTGTAGCACATAGTGTTTAGTTAAAGTCTAAGTCCATGACAAAGTGGTATTAGAGCAAAGGTTGATACTAGGGGAATGGTAAATTAAAGAGACACTGACGTTACTAGCACCACCAACGTGAGGTACGATGGTTGAATGAAGCCCCGAAATAGGAGGAAGTATCTTAAGAAGAATGAATAATTGTTGTCCGACCCTATAGCAAGTGATGCACTAACATCCCACTCACCTTTGGCCACTGAGGTGAGTGATGATGAACGTGGGGAACAGCCTATAGACATTACACATAGAATGGAGGGGATTGCGAGTGTTGATACGGTAAGGCAGAATATGGATATTATAGGCAGGCACTTGAACGGGGTGTATGATAAGTTCAAGACTCTTGAGGATTTCACCCTTGAGGAGAACGATAATAACCGCAAAGAGTTAGAGGCGTGTAGGCATGCATAATATGAGATGATGGAAATCATCACTTACTTGGAGTGTCGGCTCATGAATGCATTGAGCACCATCGAAACCATGAATGCCGAGATTGAAACACTCAAGGGAGGAATTTAAAATGGAGGATATGTGACGTCTAATGGAGACAGAGAGGCTAAGATTGAGGCTCCCTAGCCACCAATGTTCAAAGGTGCTTGTGAAACACAAGAGGTAGAGAATTTCCTTTGGAATTTGGAGAATTACTTCAAGTGCAACAAAGTGAAGAGCGAAAAGAAGAATGTCAACACTGTCATATTGTACCTCTCATAGATGGACATGCTTTCATGGAAGCAAAAGGAGCCTGAGATAGGGAAGGGGATTTTCACCATCAAAACATGGGAGAAACTCCAAGTAGAGTTAAATAACACTTTCTTCCCCAACAACGTAATCTATGAGGCAAAGCACACATTTAGGGAGTTGAAGCAGATATGTAACATACGAGCATATGTGAAGGAGTTCACTACTCTCATGCTTCAGATTCCCAACCTCACAGATAGAGATATGTTGTTTCACTTCATGGTTGGGCTACAAAATTGGGCTAGAACGGAGTTGGAGCGCTGAAAAGTTAGGACTATTGATGAAGCCATCACGCAGGCCAAAGCTTTGATAGATTTAAACATGACAGAGGAAAAGGCAAAGAGACAAGAGGTAGTAATGAACAAGGTGGGTGTTATCATGGTTAAAGTGAGGAGCAACAACCACATCCCAAGAATCATGACACATATAAGTCTGATAGCAAAAAGTTTGCACGTCAAAGTCATACTGACAGGAAGACACGGACTACAACAGGAAGCGGTTGCTACATATTTGATGAGCCGCATGACTATGAAAGATGACCTGGACTAAAGAACCTTTGTTCCATATTACAGGAATGGAAGGAGAAAGATGCATAAGAACCACGACAAGGTTCAGACACAACACAGTTGGGCCAATTGAATTATGCGGAGCTATTGCAAAACAATCAGAGAAGCTAAAAGAAGATGGTGCATAGTATGTAAACATAACGATCAATGGATGACCCGCTCGTGTTATGGTCGACATAGGCGCAGAGCCAACATCATGACCAAGAATGCAATAAAAAACTTGGGGTTGAGTTACAATCCAAGTAACACCCATCTCAAGATAGTCAATACACCACTGACTTCCGTGTATGGAGTTGCTCATGGAGTAAGCATTAGGGTAGGCATGTGGAAAAGTAAAAAAAACTTTATTGCCACTCATTTAGATATATCTAACATAATTCTTGTGAAAGAGTTCTTCATGAAATGTCCCACAATGATCTATCCTTACCTCCAATGACTCTTTGTCATGGATCAAGAAGGATCATGTATGGTTCCCCTGATTATGACACCAAAGATAAAAGGACAAGCTCAACTATTGGCCATACAACTCATGATGGATCTTAAGAAAGGGGAGCGACATTCAAAGCCATCATTGGGAGTTTGACTAAAAAAATAGTGGTAGAGTGACATTGCCAACCGAGAAATAATTCAACCAAAAAAAATATCCACAACCATAATCAAATTTTGCAACCCCAACACAATTGCTTGAACTCAGGTACCATAAAAACTCTGTGTATCAGTATCTAGAAAGAAGAACACAATGCTGAACGTGAAAACAAAATTTGAATAATTTTAGTCAACTTGTACAACCCCATAATGTCTTAGCAGTTCACAACATCAGGCATGCAAAATGAAAAATATTAGCATTTGAATGTCGCTGACAAAATCCATACAAAATAGTTAAATTATATAAGAAATATATTTTGTCCTAAAAAATTTTCTTGACACAATTTTGGAATGAGTTTCATAAGAAATTCTGTCAAATCATTCTTACATCTCAATACTTTCCTTGATAAGAACAGAGAGAACAAGACACCGAGATGTTCCATTGCTGCCGATAATGCGAAACCACATATAGTAATGGTCAGAATGGTTCTATCCAAGAGAAATTCTTGAATCACTGTTATTTGCTTGATTGACTACAACATGACCTAAAGGAACATTGCTTCCAAATGGACCCAAACGATATTGTTCATCTAACACAGGACCTCCGTCATTTGTTCTTTTATGAAGATAAAAACTATCATTTGACTGATCAATCCTCGATCTATTAGCTACCAATTTAAGTTGGTTAGAATAAATAGTTATTGGTCTTGAAATAACAGGTGAAACCAGCCTTGCATACTCAAAGGTCTAGTTGGGATGTCAGGATCATAAGATGGCAAACGTCCAGATACATTTAAGGCCAACATATCATGATATTTGCCACACTATGGTTGTGACATCCTAGCTAGACCTTAGAGTATTCAAATAAGGTTTAATAGTGTTATTTCAAGACCAGTAATTATTGGTTCTAGCCAACTTCAAAGGGAAACTGTAAGATCGAGGATCGAATGGGAAAATGATAGTTCTTATCCTCATAAAAGAAAAAAGTGATCGAGATCCTGTGTCGGATGAACAATATGGTTTGGGTCCATTTGGAAGAAATGTTCCTTTAGGTCTTGTAACAGTTAGTCAAGAAAACAATGGCAATGCAAGAATTTACCCAGGACAACACTATTCTGGCCATGACTATATATGGTATGGTATTATCACAATGAATGGAACATCTGTGTGTCGTGTTGTCTATGTTTCTATCTAGGAAAGTATAGAATCTGAGATGTAAGTATGACTTAACAAAAATTCTTATGAAACTCATTCCTAAATTTTGTCAAAAAAAGTTGTTTGTAGAGAATATATGCATGTTTGATTTTTCTTTGGATTAGCACAAGATAAATAATTCTTATAAAAGTTAAATACTTTGTATGGATCTTGTAGCTATATTCGAGAGTTGAAATTTTTCTTTTTGCAGCCCCGATGTAATAAACTACTCAACCGAAACGAGGTTAGACAATTTGACTAAACACTATTCAGAGGTTGTTGCTAGGTTAACCATTGTATTCTTCTTGCCTAGTAGTGACAAATATGTTTCCTCATTCGTATATTTTTTGAGGTACTTGAGTTCAAGAGATCGCATTGGGGTTGAGAAACTTGGTGATTGAACCAACATGTTCTTGGTGGCACCGTTAGACTTCATTAGGAAGATTTTGCAAGTTGATGGTCCAGCATGTCCTCATGGTGTTGTTCTAAAGTTTGCACCTAGTGGAACATCCTTACCACCAGAGTCTTATCTACCTTGATACATGGATGTACAGGAGAACATCCTCTCAGGTTGCCTAAGCAAGGTCCTTTTTAACAAATGACCTTATTACAAGTTTAAGTAATTTTCAGCCATCAAGTAGTGTGCTAGGAACTGAACGAGTGTGTGCTAGTATACCTGCATGGGATGTTATTGTTGTGCCACTGTCTAGGGGATATGTTGATAGGTAGCTTTAGCTTGGACGGCATGAAGATGCTAGGATAGCTCATGACACCAGATGTTTTAGTTGTGTTTTGTATTGAATTTTGAAATTCAATTTTCTTTTGATTTAACTTTATTTTGTCAGTCTTTTCTTTTTGTTTCCTTAATTCTTGTTTAACCATTTTGTAACACCTCGGAAATTCTATGACTTAAGTTAGAGCCTGACCTTGTGAATAATGACTTAACAATAGTTAAAATGATGTTTCTAAACTTAAATTAATGCAATTGACTTGGTTTGGAAGAGTAAAAGTCTAAACGTCAACAAACGACCACGACGTCCGGAAACTAGAGAAAAATGTGTTCTAGTGTGTCCTTAGGTTTTGGGCAGGTTTGGGAGTGTCGTATGATGGTATAATCTTGTAAAAATATTTAAATTAGGTAAATATATGTTTATAGGGTCAAAACGTTCTTCGAATGCGATGCCCTGGGGCCACCCTAAAGGGACCCCGAGGAGGACCCCAACCTTGGCCAAGCAAGTTGCCAGGGCAGCTTGCAAATTGCACTTGGAGGGAATAACTCCACGTCACGGACTAGCTCCTCCAAGGAGCAAAAATTTAGTTCGCGACACGGTCGTGTCGCGTACTCTACTGTCTCAAAATTTAATTCCAAATATCTTCAGGGAACAACTCTGCGTCGCGGACTGGTTTCGCGACGAAAATGCAGAAATTCAGAAATCAATTTTTATTTCATTAAAGAGTCCAAATAAGTGAGGGGTATTTAGGGTACTTTAGGGGACGTGCATATAATGATTTTTAAGTCAATTTATCTCACTTTTATCACTCAAACACAAAACCCCAAAGATCAAACCTAAAGTTCCTCCTTCTCTCTACTCTCTCTCTTCTTAAGAACTCCATTGAAGAAGATTGGAGCTTCAACAAGAAGACCAACTCTCCAAGGTTTCAACTCAGATTTTCGTAGTTAATTCATCAATAAGGTATGGTTGCTTATCACTCTTGGTATTCCTTTCCCCAAGAGGCCCCTTCAAGATGAATTCCAAAATATCCAATTTCTTAGTTTCAATAAAAAAACGTGGGTCTTCTTTCTAAAGTGAAATTGATGTTATAAAATGACTTTGATTGATGTTATATGAACAATTATGAATGAATTTATGTTTTATTGGTGGTTTCTTGAAGAATTCCCTATGAGATCCATATTTCTCCTTCTTTTCCTAATTCTAACCCTAGTTTGTGTTGAATATTGATTGAAGGCTATGAATTGAATGTGATGTTATGTAATTCATGTTTGTATGATGATTCTACCCTAGGTTATGTATAATTTCTATGAAATTAGGG